>JAULCC010314019.1:0-11947 GCA_032358795.1 Nuttallia obscurata | reverse complement strand
ATGTATATCGGTGGTTTATATATGTCGCAAATTTAGTTTTACATGCGACGCGTTAGCGGAGCATGTAAAACGGTTATTTGCGACATATAAACACCCGATATACGTCGGCAAATCTTCAAGGACGGCGCGGTGTTCCCTATTCTTATGCAATCTAATAAAACGTGTTTTGTAACGCTCTCAGTACTTTGATGACATTCCATTCAAACGGTTCTGTGACGTCTGTTCGCTTTCTGAATATTGATCAGGCTTTCCGACAGTATATCGTAAATATATATGCCGCAAATTTAGACCGATTACCTAATTAAAACGCTTGTTACAAAAAGAGTTGCATTACAATTACCATTTGTAATGGATGTATGAATTACCAATTGTAATGGATGTATGAATAAATATTTAAAATGAATATATGAATTATCAATGTTATGGATGTATGAATAACCATTGCAATAGACGTATGAATTACCAATTGCAATGGATGTATAATTTTTAATTGTAATTGATGTATGAATCACCATTTGTGATGAAAGTCTGAATTACCATTGTAATGGATGCATAAATTACCAGCTGTAATGGATGCATGAATTACCAAGTATAATGGAAGTATTCATTACAATTGTAATGGATGTATGAATTACAATTGCAGGTAGTGAATGAATTACCATTGTTATGTATGTTTGAATTACCATTGTAATGGATGTATGAATTACCAATGTAATGGGTTTATGAATTACCAATAAAATGGATGTATAAATGACCATTATAATGGATATATAAATTAACATTTTAACAGATGTATGAATTTGCACTCGTAATAGATGTATGAATTACCAATTGTAATTTATTATTGTTTACAAATTGTTATGGATATATGAATAAGCATTTAATATGGATGTATGAATTAGCATTGCAATGGATATATGAATAACCAATTGAAATGGATTAATGAATTATCAAATGTAATGGATGTATGAGTTATTAATGTAATGGGTGTATGAATTACCATTTTACCAGAAGTATTAATTTGCACTCGTAAAGGATGTATGAATTACCAATTATAACGGATATTTGATTTACCAATTGTAATGGATGTATGAATTACAATTGAAATTTATGTATGAATTACCAATTGTGATGGATATATTAATTTCAATTGTAATGGATGTATGAATTAGCATAGCAATCGATGTATGAATAACCAGTTGTAATGGATGAATGAATTATCAAATGTAATGGGTGTATGAATTACCAATGTAATGGGCGTACGAATTACAAATAAAATTGATGTGTGAATGACAATTGTAATGGATGTATGAATTGCCATTTTAATAGAAGTATGAATCTGCACTCGTAATGGATGTATGAATTACCATTGTAACATATGCAGGAATTAATATTTTAATTTATTTATGGCTATGTACTCGTAATTGGTGTATGAGTTTTCATTTTAACAGAAGTATGAGTTTGCACTTGCAATGGATGTATGAATTACCATTGTAAAAGAAGAATGAATTTGCACTTGCAATGGATGTATGAATTACCGTTGTAAAAGAAGAATGAATTTGCACTCGTAATTGGTGTATGAATTACCATTGTAATAGAAATATGAATTTGCACTCGTAATTGATGAATGAATTACCATTGTAACAGAAGTATGCATTTGCACTCGTAATTGATGTATGAATTACCATTGCAATGTTTGTATGTATGAATACACGTACCATCATAAATATAAAGGTGGTCATATATACATGTTCTGTTTCCGATGTTCTCTATTTCACAGTCTGTTACCGACAAAGTGAGGGCGTCCTTTGGATAATTAGCTGTTACCAACCAGCTATATCTAATATTTCTGCAAGAAATAATGATAGTGAAGCCATTTACATAAAAAAGATGCTTTCCTCGCTTGTGGATGAATTGCATCCATGTGTTCCATTTCATATCATCATCGTTTACGGTATAAATGAATAAAAATGACTATACTCAGTCGGAAACGAACAAATGATAGTTCTATATATGTTTGATCTTAAAAAATGATACTTGGTGAAGTTAAACTTTACATTAATATATGTTTTTACTGAAAACATATACCCAACAAATACTGCTCCGTTATACTGACACACCTAGGGTGCAAAAATACGACCGAATAGTGATCTTCTTATCTGTACAATTTAATTTTATGCAAGATTTTTCCATAATTTATTCATTTAAAACTATTTTGCTTAACGACACTGTGTTATTAAACCAATATCATCTTGCAGAGTAGGACAGGCAGACGAGGAGATGTTTAATCTAAGTCTCTTTTTTCGTACATCAACAAAGAATAAAAATACAGTAAAATGCACAAAATCACTTATATCTGAGATATAAGAGACTATGATAATATATACAAATATTGAATTGAACGAGTAAGTAGGTAATCACCACAAACTAGTTTAAATCAGCAGACAAAATTATAACATCCTTGATAAAAGAAACTAAAAGTGACCACTCACGATCCGTAGTTCAGCCCGGATACATACACGGGCGACCGAAGGAACTTCTGACTGAATGTAGCACGCAATGTTTCATTCTGACCTACAAATGAACACTTAGATTGTTTCATTATTGACTCCATAATAAGAAGTCTAAAACTATCAGATATATATTTCGTATACATAAGAGTACAATATATAACTCTATTTCTCTAACCTATAATTCACACTTCGTCAACACTGCATCCCCCAGAGCATGTAAAAGACAGTCTGTTTGTATATAAATCTCTTCTAATAGATAGATAGATAGATAGATAGATAGATAGACCCGATCTAATAGTCCCATATTCATCTCTACACCAGCAATTAAAAGGAGAATGCCGATGTAGCCAAAACACCGATGAACCGCAGGGTGTCCAGGTCAATTTCAAACCCTGGACCAACGGTGAAAAACCCGATCCTCGCTCGATAGGTAGCGATGTCCACCATTTTACGTTGTATTTATAGGACAATCCTACTACGATTACTACATTGCGGGGCAATCTGACTAAACCCAGCCCTTACAAACGGTAGTGGATATCATTATAGTAGGGGCTGGGTTTAGTCAGACTGATCGGGGTGGCCGAAAAGCACCAGTGAAAACGAAGATCGTAAGATACTTATAAAATCTTAATTCTACCTAGACCTAGATCTACTCAGTGCCAATTTGACAGTGGCACAAAACGCAAGAATATCAAAAAGGCCTGGCCGACTTATTGAAAATTTGGTCCGGCCGAAAAGCATGCGCGGCCAAAAAAGTGGTCCGGCCATGGCCGTACCGGCCGCACCGTCGACGACGCCACTGCATTAAAGAAATATACCATTTGAAATGTATACCATGAAAGATAACATGTAACTTTATAAATATATAACAGTAAAGACAAACAACATTTCAAACAAATAACATTTTAGACATTCAGGTTTTAAGTCCGTAATGGTCAATATTTTAGTAAAGTAAAATGTCTTTATCGCTTCAATCTATACCCTATCCAAACGTTGTTCACGAAATTATATTTGATTTTACCGATACGTTGAAAAAGATAATAGGCATACTGCCGCATGTATGTATGTTCACCCTAAGTACAGAAAGATTACAAAGATAACCCCGGACATTAGTCTAAACGTAATTTTATCACTCATCTATGTAGTTATATCTATGGTTAACACATGTTTGTGTAATTAAAACACTATAGCTATTAGTAGATGATCATAAAACTTTCAAATAGCTAAACAGTACCAAAAAAGAAGCCATCCCTTTAAAAAAAAGGATCAATTTGAAAGGAAGTTTGATAAACTACATGAGAAAGAAGCTCTGAAAGCTAAAACTATCGATTTGGCACATTATGGTGACTACTATTAGTTATTTGGTATGTTACTGACCGATTACGGAAAAATAGAGAGTCTGTGAAATTTATAGGGGCGAGGCGTCAGCCGAGTTCCCCCCCCCCCACCCCACCTCCCCCATTCATTCCCAAATAACTAATTTATTTCGCAGACCACTTTTCATGAGCAAAACAAAAATGTAAACACAGTGCAAAAAGTAGATAAATATAAAATGGTGGCCATCTTGTCGACTATTGACATCAAACTAACCGACTAAAGCAATTTAGGGGGTTACCACGTGACTGCCCTTTTCCAATGAAATCGCTAGTTTCTAGTGGGAGGTGAAATAAATGTATTTCATCTGCGGGTAATAGTAGAAAATATGAAAAAAAACTGAGAAATTTTACAGATAAAAAGTTGCATTAAAAATAAAATTCCTTCATGTAAAAATGTAAGTTGGTCAAAATGTTTAACCTACCCTGAAATAATTGACCGTTTCAACTTGATTAAAGTTAACATAAGAAATGTTTCTTTCATAAATATAGGTAAATAAATGTATTGTCGATATAATCCAAGGAAAATATACAACGATATATTGGTTTAAAGTTCCTCTCCAACGCGGGTGAGGAAATCCACGGGTTTTTACAGTAGGATCTGTCTAAATCTACTCCAGTGATGTTCTAGGTTGGAGGATTTCGCTTTCTTATAAATTATATATTATTATTATTTTATATCTTATCATATGCTCGTTTTCTGATTCTGATGTTTCTTTTAATAATAAATAGAAGTAGACAAAACACCTGTATGGAGAAAACAGCACATGGTATATAACAAACATAACATTAAGTTGCACATTCAGGTTAAGGAAAGAACAATTTAAAAACAGCACCAAATCAATTAATTTTGGTTATGTCGGAAAATCGCTTATAGCTAATGTCTACAGTTGACCTAAATAATTGTCTTGTATCTTGTATTGAAATTTCAAGTTTATTATACGCCTGTGGTTCTTTTGAGTCAACAAAATTATCTCGATCTGGATTAACCTTTTACCTGCTGAAAAAAATGTCTTCTGCTTAAACTTTCGTCTGCTTGGATTTTAAAAATCATCGGGTTCGCTTAATATTTGGAGAAACTATTGGCCGAGTGTCCGACAGCTTGGATCCGGATTAGACGAAGAGTAACACGGCGGCTAATCTTTATCTAAGCTATTTGCATATTCTATCATGGTCGCGCTTATCAGGCTAAGGGTTATTAGTTTGCTTACAAATTATTTCATATTAAAGCAACATGGCACTCAGTAACTGGCTACCGGGTGAGGGCCGTAACAGACGATGGTAAAACTCGGCGCCAACCCTATATAACGATATGTTAAAATAGCTTTAAACTAAATGGTCGCCATAGTTAAAATCTTTGGGCATATTGAAATGAAGATAAGGACGTGTATGCATACATTAGTTCATTTTCTTTGTAGCCTTAATGTTTTACCTTATGACCTCAAAATTAACAGGAATCATAAACCTACCATGCCAAACCTTACTAACAATTTTAAAGACCGTAGGTTAATGCGTTAAATAGTTATAAATAGTTATAAATCGTACAAGCTAGGTCTTTCGAATTAGAAATTTCCCGACAAATGCATATAAGCTACATGTACATATAACTATTCGTATATAATTTGAAAATATTACGGTGACATGTTTATTTCTCTTTATGTATGACATCAGCTAAGCAAATGTGGAGTTTTAAATTCTTATGTGTATGTCCAATTTTTTTCTCGTAAAATCAGAGATTTCCATGTTTGTGGCCATTAATATTATTTGCCAACATTAGCTTTTTTCTGTAATTTCTTTCTATGTGTTCGTGCAACCCGTTGTTGTACTCAAGTTTATTATCTGACTGAGTCACACAGTTGGTTTTGTGCAAAAAACAAACATAAGTTAATTATATATTTTTTCATACTAGTAGGTCAGATTCGAAAATATTTATCATTGGTTATATATAGAACTTAATTTTTCTTCATTCAAATATATGCCATCGTTTATATCGTCTAGAACCTATTTACAAAAAAGTAAGTTCGGTGACCCCAACTTTTTATTTAACTATGGTAGTTTTATGTTTGATTACTACTTCTGCAAAATTTCAAGCATTTCTTATGTCAAATGAAATTGGGCGCGTATCCCTTTAACCTTTCTTTGAATTGATGCATCTATCAAAATAGGTAACATAGGTATTTAACTTCAACAACAGAATTTCTGTTAACTGCTCATATTTATAAAGTTAAATAACCTTGAACCCTGATCTACATACACAGTTGATGATTTTACTGATAAACCAGCTCGTAACAGTCTTAGCAAACGAATGCTTATTAGTGTTATTTGTTATAGTAAAGATTATTTGAGGTATGCAATTCCACTGAATTGTTGAAGCAGTTGGAATAACCTATTTCAGGTGTCTACAGCATAAATCCGAAGGGAACAGGTGGATTTCCAGTGCGATGTGATATGACGTCAGATGATGGTGGCTGGACGGTCATTCAGCGTCGCGTTGGTGACTCAGACTTCTTTAAAGGTTGGTTGGACTACCAGACTGGTTTCGGCAACTTAGAAACGAATTTCTGGCTCGGTAACCAGCAGATACATTCTCTAACGTCTCAAGGATGGTACGAGTTACGTATTGACATGGTAGGTCCCGATGATGAGATCAGATATGCCAAATACGACGTCTTTCAGGTTGGAAACGCTGACAGTAAATTTCGTCTGCTCATTGGGAAATACAGCGGTGATGCAGGCAATAATTTATCGGGTCTGAATGGTATGATGTTCTCAACAAAAGATAAAGATAATGACATATATGGAAATAACTGCGCAGAAATATACACAGGTGCATGGTGGTACGCAGCTTGCCACAGTTCAAACCTTAACGGGATGTACGGAAACACTGAATTCGCTAAAGGAATAACATGGAGCTCCTTGACAACCTATCATAAATCACTTAAACAAGTCGAGATGAAGATAAGGAGATGGACGAGATAATACCAGTGACAATTACTGCCATTTAAAATCTCAGTTTGTTATACATGTTGACAATCAGAGATTATTTTGCCGTATGAACATGTATACTGCCGAATTTCTTTGTAAAGATAATATAACCAGTAGCATTGGCTTGTATCGTTTACTTTGATTTTTGTTTTAAGGAGGATAAGTTTCAACGGATCAACAAATCCTTTTTGTCATAGAAAAGCCTCTTTCCTTCACACACAACAAAATTTGGTGCCGAAAACAATCAATAAAACAGAGTCAAGGCTTTCGTAAGGAGACATGTTTATACTAGTTGGACATTTGAACGTTAATGGGCACAAAATATATATGACTGAGAATTATGATGATTACACATTTTTTCGAGGCCACGGAGGAATGTATTAGTACAGTCCCACGTCGTTAACAGATCGCAGAATATGAAATGCTGCCGCTGTAACAAAGACTACTTTCACTACAAATAGTTCATTTCAAACCGAAACGCCATTGTATGAAAATTTTAGACGTCGGTTATAAGATAAAGTTTTACCTGTTTTAAACCATGTTCTTATATCATCTAAGGCGCTTAGTAGTTTACTCTGACATACAGGTGGAACAAGTTTTTATTATATCTCGATAATTTACTTTTTCGATATCATTATTTGTATACGAAATTTTGCTTTGACCCTAATCAAATAAGTCTCAATACATTTTACATTTTGCAATATGTTTTTGTAATGATTTAATATGTAAATAAATAAATTTATGAATTGGTAAATAATATCTGCTGGTTTTACCGTATAGAACTATTCTTTAGTATAATAATCTTTTAAAGACGATTTCTGTATTCCTTTTTTCACTTCCTCTTGTGTATATGTAACTCTTCAACAACAGGGTATATGCAGCAATTTCGGATTGTTGGATTATATTTGGAAATTCTTGCGGCCGATTTAAAAACTGCAAGTGTTAATTTATTGCTTTATTGTTTAAGTGACAAATGACAGAGAATGAAAAACAATGTCATACTAGTGGATGAATTTTCTCAAATTTAACCAGTTGATCCTAAAAAATTCAGTTGTTGACACTTATTTCTGACTTTGTTATTTACTAAATTGGCAAATTAATTAGAACATATGTATACACAAAGCAAACCTTATTAGCAGTTGTTGTTGTTTTTTCTTCAATGTTTTTTTTATTATGGTATTTGACTTTTAGTGAAAAAGATGGAGTTTATTATAAGAAATTATAAGTATTTAAAGACATTGAACGGCTACTATATAAGTGACCCAAACCCCAAACCCCCGCCCCCCCCCCCCCCACACACACACCTGAAAAGAAATGGGCACATGCTGGTGTCATGCTGTGACTGCAGCTAATAATGAGCGGATAAGTATATGTTTTTAATAATCAGACTGAGAGAGAGAGACATAGAAATAAGGGAAAGAGAGAGTATTTAATTAAAGTGTATCAGAAGTTTGCATTTCTTCTAGCCATTAAAAAGAAAGAATGTTTACTATAAAAAAGGGGAGAGAAGTTTGGTACATTAACCATGAGATCAATATGCAATAAATACAAGACTTTATAGGCGTAGCTGGGCCATTTATTCAAAGAAACACGTTAGGAGTGCATACTACACATAAACAAGTAATATATTAGCCGTTGATTGGCAAACAATACACATACAAACGGATCTGCATATTAGTACATTTTACCGCTTCATATTGTATACAATTTAGCCAAGTGTTTGAGACACATCGTCTTAAAAAAACACATAATTCATACATATCTATATCTGTTATACTGCTGTTTTGACAAACCAATCCTTCAACCTATCCTACATAAAACAAATGAATCTTAAATAGCAATAGAGAATGATATAGTCGAGTTACCTTCCTACGCCGTTAAAAAAATGGAGCAGACGAAATGAAATGGGTTTCTTTGAGCGATTATATATAAAGCCGTCAGATCAAGACAATTGTTTTTCGGATTTCAAATATGTTACCCTGATGAAGATTTTTACGCTCATTTCCAATATTTGAAAAGCATTCAGTCGTTAGTGCGGATTTAACATCTAATGCAGCAATTCAAATTTCGATTTTCTTTGTATAGGTGTGTATGGCACGCCGATACGACAGTATTCCGAGAACCTACGTTCATAGATGTGTACTATTTTCCGCTCTGATAAACACATCCGTCAGACAATATAACTTACATACCTCAGATGTCAACTATACAGTGAGCTTCAACATGCAATGTTTGCGGTATCTGCTGTTTAAAGGGACATGCGCGCATTTGAAGTTGAAATAAAACATAAAAGGCTTTAATATTTGTAGAAGCAGTTACTAGTGATGAAAGTAATTTCTAAAAAGTATATTAATTACATATTGAGTGGTTGAAAACAATTTAAATTGTGTTAGTTGCGTGTAAGGGAGACAACTCCTTAAAGGTTGAAATATGTAATTGTCCAGATTAAATGATATAGACCTTTTGAAATGTTTTTTGGTTAAGATATTGAATAGGTCGCAATTTAACTGTCGAGGTTTTCTAATTAATTTTAAATGAATTATGACATCTTCAAGTGAATATAACAACACTGCTATCTATTGAAGGGTATTCTTAATCGAGGTTATAAAATTTTATTATGTATACATTTATTGTTAAGTTATCTTAGTAGCATTCTTGTTTGGATTTTAACAATTCTAGCTTGCCTTGATTTATAGTTGAAAAGCTATTTTCTATGCTTGATGTTGTCAAGATAGTCTTTGTTTTAATGTTTACATTGGCATTTTATGAAGATGGAGAATATTTAATCAAAAGTCAAAAACAAGAAGGTGAAAACTGCAATTGCGTTTAAGAATATGTAGCGTACACTTTTAACATCAATTTTTTAGAGAAGAAAAACGACCAAAAACTCGATTGTTAAAAGTGCATTTCTGAATAATATTTTAAAGTTAACAATAAATTGATACGGAATATAATTTTGAAAACGTGAGTATCATTTTGATACTTTCATAAGAATAAGAACGTTATGAGGATATCCCTTTCATAGCTTTCTGCCTTGAGGTTAACATAAAAACATATTTTCAGCTATATCCGACGAATTATAAAATGTGTCATAATACAACAGACTACTAAATGCATCTATCACACTTGAACGCATGGAAGAAAAATGTGTGAATTATTTCTTTCAAATACACTAGTCTGTCCCTAAGCTTGTATTATTCAAGTTTCAAAAAAAGGATATTTGTTTATATCAGGGATACTCAATACAGTTCGTCTAATGGTGACAAGAGTTATCCGTTGAAACCTTATTCAGAGCAGGGAGGAATAACACATATGTCACTAGAAAATATTACTTAATTCTATAGCGTAATTGGAAAAGTTTAGTTTATAACTTAAAATTTATAACGGAAGGAAAATTCCAAATATATAGTTTCTTTATTTTACCACTCATATGTACATTGCATTTGATTAATAACTTAATAGCTGATTACGACAATAGATAATAAAAATTCTATGTTTATTTCAAACGTCCTATTAAAGCTGTATCATTACAATAGGTTCAGTATCAGAAAACTTCGAAATTCTTATTACACGACGTCAAAGATATATTATGTTTACGTAGTCTACGTAACCCTCCACATGCTGTCTATTCTAAGATAATCATTTCATAATCAACCCTAGTTACATCAGTGACCATTTTTACGAACACACTAAATGCAATAGATTTAAAAGTATAGAAGAACAGAAACGACAGACATTGTATTTTTTTGTTTTAATAAAGCTATTGAAGATGCATTTCGTTTTGTGTTAGTTTGTTCACTGTGCGTTGACATACTTAGGAAATATATGAGTAAATATTATTATGAGAGACTAAACACATATATTATTAAACGAATGAGGTCTAAGAAATCTTCTAAAAACAAAAATTAAACGAATTCAAATGAAGCATTTAATATCCGTAAAGAAACTATAAATCATGTTGATTAATCACATTTAAAGAAATAATCTAATATATGATAGTAGTTTTTTATATTTACTTGTTTCACTCCTAACTAAATTTGTATAATGATTATACTGATAATATGTGTAAAGTTGTTATGATAAGTAAATTGAGATCATCCTTCATTCCAGGTAAAAGTATGTTTTACATTTAGCGGATAAACAACGGTAATATCTTTAGTCTTTAGATGAATATATGTAATTATATATTGTATATATTGTTCACGTGACAAATAAGTTTGTGCAAATGTCTTTATATTTATGTAACAAGGAACCGATGGGTTCACGTTATTGACAAAATAAAATGTATCTTCGTCTTCTTTCAAACCCACCAGGGTCGGTCGGTGCTACATAAGAGAAGACTTTAGCAACTCCGAAATGTCCGATGATTATGGCACCTACCTGATGATTTCGATGGAAACAGCCAAAATAACATATTTTAGTGTTCGTAGATTTACAACTGAATTGAGTGTCTTTGGAAAATGTGAAAAGGAAAACTGTCTTGCCAAACGGTTCGGTTGTGTTTATGCAACAGATGAAGTATGTATACGAGTCAGTTGGACAAAGAACAAATACATCAATAATAGAAAAATAATGCTTATCACAATAATTCAGTTATACCTTTAATGGTTATGACAACCACCAGTGGGTTCCATCCAAACTTAACAAATTCGAAATAACTGGAAGAAGCAATAGTTCAAAGGAAAAAGACCTACGGTTATAAGTAGAATTTATTTGATGGATACTGTTAAACGATTTGATACACTATCCTGATTAAGTTTTCATATTAAACAAACAAGAATTCTATAGCGGTTTTTGTTGGGTAAAAATTAAAATCGTAAACACAATTACACATGCTATGGATTGGTGTTTATCATTATATCCAAACATATCAAATATAAAACAAGAATCAAATAAATCAATTGTCCGGCAATCTTATCTAGCAATGATATATGTATTCAGTTGTTTTTATTTTGTCACATAAAAGAATTAAAATATCAAAGTCTTCCAGTACATGTATATTTAGTAATTGAAAAGCGGTTTAGTATTGTATATAGCTATTATCATTCAGGCGATTAGTGACAAGTTGTCGTGCAC
>JAULCC010313908.1:0-11948 GCA_032358795.1 Nuttallia obscurata | reverse complement strand
CGAAGTCAAATTACATAGAAATAGAAGGGTAAAATTCGGGACCAAAAAAATAATTTGACACATTGAGAAATTCGACTCAAGCATGTTTGACTCATTGAGAATTGACTGTATATGAATCCAAAAAACACCTTTTCAAATCCTAGATAAACTGTTTATTTATTTGTTGATAATCAAATAACATACCTTTGCATCCAGGAGGGAATCCAGTTTGACCTTGACTTTGACAGACGACCTTACGCCTGTTAAATGCAAAAAGTGCATTTGTTACAAAGTGAAGAATGGAATCAAACATATGAAAAATATGTAAAAACAAATTTCAGGACAATCTTGGGCTTACAATCATAATTAATGACTAAAACATGTAAGAATCCTCAGAAAATGTGAACTTCTGTCGGGAGCATGCTAGTTGTAACGTCCAAGCTCGTTTACTCCCATTTCATCTTCTATTATTTTTTTATCATTTTGTCTACTACCCTCAAAGTGAAGATATTCCCATTTCATCTACTCTTACAGTCTTGAGTAGGGGTAATGGTGTAAGGTTAAGTAAACAAATCCAACCTGGGTTTTTCATAGAAACAAGAAAAATGTGCTAATTTTTGAAGATGGAATATACATTTTTCTTACAATGATGTGCTCTTAATTATTAGGAAATCAAATACAAAATATTTTCTGATCAGGTGTCAAAATAATGAGATGTATCACAGACTAAATTTTATAAATGACGCATGCCAACCAAATTTCATGATTGGCTTTTTTATCATACAGGATTTTGGGTCCAGTGTGATTATTTTTTCTGCAATGCCCCTTTATGGCCTTAGATTATTGAATAAATGTTGTTTTAAATGATTAACTTTTGTTGTCAAGTTTCCAGTGATGGGCGTATTTTGTGCGACCGCAGTGCTCTTGTTGACTTCTTCTTGTCAGGTGCATAACTTGAAAACTATTGAATGGAATTTAATAAAATTTCATGCAGTGGTAAAGCTCAATAGGAGAAACTGCAGTGTATAGAAACCAGAACTCTAATTTACCTAATTAAAGAGTTGTCACCCTTTCTTACATTTTTTTTGTTTTGTAAAATATTGCCATTTAAGATCAAAGGAGGAAGAGGGGGCGGGGTATTAATCACTTTTAGTTTTAGCTCTAGTTTTTCCATGCTTTAGAGCCAAAAGGTGCTAAATGCTTATGATTTTCATAGGCACTAAGAACCTTTTGGCACAAAGCCCTTAAATACTATTGGCTACTTGAAAGGCTTGCTTCTCAAATGGTCACAGAAAGTTGTCCTGGAATCCAAGAAATTATTGACAGGTGTATTTTGTGAGTGTCACTCTTGTAACTATATGGCTATATGAGAAATCTGCTCCTCAGAAACTGTTCAGTTTAAGCACATCTAGTAAATAGTAAATACATGATTTGTCATTTCCTATCAACTTTTATAAAACAAGGTCAGTAAAATGTTATTGAGACCATGTAGAACTTCTTTTATTAAAATATATTCATATTAACATGTTTAATTGAAGTAAGTAATAAAAGATGGTTCATATTGTGTCACCAACTACTCTTATAAGCTTTTATCCGAAAATAATTTCTTTATAATCAGGTGCTTGTAAACCATTGTCTAACCAATGACTATTACCAAATTGATGCATTAAAATTGTTTTAAAGCATATAGAATGACAAAAAAATACAATTTAATATTTTTATTAACCAAGTGTTCAGTATTTATTGTAAAAGGGGCTTCTGAATACATTCCTTTCTGTTGCCATGGCAACCAGAGTTCTGCATGGAATCCAATTCTTTAAACATTTTTTGTTTTGTTTAGGTCTATCCTAACTAGCCAAAATAAGCAAAACTAATAAATCTATTGAATTTCAAAATGCAGGGGGCCTCCATGGCCGAGCAGTCAAAAGTCATTGACTTGCAATCTCTCCAGTCAGCCCCAGTCACCGCTGTGGGTTCTAATCCTGGTCTGGGTAGTTGGCATTTTTCAAGTGAGGATGCCTTCCAGCTGGCCTGCAGTATGTCGGTGGTTCTACCCTAGTGCATTCTGTGCCTGAAATAGTGTTCAGAGGTCTCCCAGGGTCTTCCTCCACCAGTAATGAGCTGGGTGTTGTGATAAGACTGAAATATTGTTAAGCGACATTAAATTCCTAAACAATTCAAAATGCAGACATTTCTGTTTATGTACGAGGGGTGATTGATAAGTTGTGAGCCTTGTATTGAAGGAGTTGAGCAGGTGTTAAGATGGTATTCTGATGGTAATTTATCTGGCCATTATGCCATATCATTTTCAAATCTGGGCACTAGTTTTGGAGGAAAAGATCTTTAAAGTTTTTTCTTTCTATTGCCACGGCAACCAGAGTTCTGCAAGGAATCAAATTCTTTGAACGGCTTTGAAAGAGGACCACCCGAGAAGCCAAGAAATGAACAACAGATAAAAGCTGGTCACAATATCTCACCATGAGCCTCTGGCTCAGGTGAGCTAATAAACAAATTTTTCCCTTTCAGAGGGTGGGGTGGGGGGACAACATACCCCCACCTATGATTAGAATAAGATATTTCATAGATATTATTACTATGAAGACAAATACAAATAAGAGTTCTGTATTACTGCCAACCCTTATACTTTGAATGAATTCATATTTGGCTGCGTTCCCTCTGGAGTCATGAAAAATATGCCTTGGTTAATAAAATGTTCCAACAAGCAAATTTTGAATGTTTACTTACCAATGTGTTTAAAGTCATCAACTTCAAAACTGTCTTGATGAACTGTTTTACCATAATCATGACTTTTCTTAAATCGTTTGTGCAATGTCTTCAGAACATCTTGTTTTGTATCCTTTTTGCAGCAAATGAAAACTTCCTGACTTTTTTTAGCATTGTTTTTCAGAAAATGTTCCTGGACACCTGCCACAGTTGCTTCAATTATCATCTCATCTGGTATATTCAACTTGGGGATTCCTGATGCAGAAATGCAAACTGTTTGCAATTCTGCTTCAGCTGCTTGGTCAACAACTTGTTTTATTTTATCCTGTAACAGAGGCTGTGATATAATCAATTGTTTCCCCTCTTGCTTTCCATCTACCACAACTACTGCCACCTTCTGTTCCTTTGAAACTGGGAATAAATGAATTTCGCCAACTGTGAAATTGCGCTGTGTTTTTATACCATATTCATGAGCCTGTTGAATAATATCACCTGGATCTGAAAAATCAGATATAATAAATTTTCTAAAACGTCACACAGATACTTCTATTCTGACAGCCAAGTTTATACAGCTAAATGTTTAGTTAACCTGGTAGTTAGTTGTCTATACACATGTTTTCTCATCAACCCCAACTAAAATTCCAGTAAAATGCTATCAAATCTGATTCAATCAATCACTACTATTTTGTAACTGTTCTCATTATAACACATATTCCTATTTCCAGGTAATACAGATCAAATTTGTGAAAGATTTATGGTTGAATGGTGAATAAAATCATTCTTTTCCTTCAGTTATTCATTAGAAACTATATTAGGATTAACAGACAATGGGCAAGTTTTCATGTAAACCCTTGATTGTTTGAATTCTTTTTAACTTGTTACTCACATTGTTCAGGTCTGTCTAGTGGAATGAAAGAATCATTTCCCAGTAAGATGATCACACCAGAGTCAATATCAGCAATGTTGCCTTCAACTACAGTCAACTTGAATGATCTAATAGGATCAAACCATGTAGCAAGGTATGTGCAGTTTTGAAGCCTTACTTCCTTGGGCTGTTCAAATTGTTGTACCTTCCAGCAACTGAAATCTTTTATTGCTGTATCTATGTCAATTTGCATCATATGCAATTGTGTCTCCGAAACTAAGACTGGTACAGACTTTCTGAGAGCATATATCTGTTGTTTTAAAAGCTTCTTAAAAGCCTTCACGTTCTTTTCTTTTCCTTGCACCTGAATCTCTGTATCTGAAATTATCTTTGTTTTAACAGAGGTTTCTTGTTCAAGTGTCTTAACAATGTCTGAACCCTGTGTACGCATAAACTCAACTATCAGTTTGGGTAATTTTATGTCAAATTGGTTTCTCTCAAATGCATGTAATAAGTCACCCAGTAAGTCTGTAGTACATATGACCTTGTACATCTGCTTGTCATCATCCTTCCATATCAACTTAAGTTTTTTTGTATCAAGGAAACTGTTCAAAACTGATTCTGCTTCTTCTGTGTTAAAGAGAACTTCATGACAGACAATCATTTTTTCTAGGTTATCCACCACAAAGTCAACAGATTCCTTGTTTCTGCATGCAACCTGCACAATACCATCTTTAAATCTGATATGAAAAATGGGACTGACAGGTTTACTGCTTTTTGATTTCGCTGGTTTCTTCTTTATTTCATTTTTCAAATACTGGTGCAAAGTCATATTGGCTGAACCATTTTCATCAAATAAAAGTTTCTCAATATCTGTAGTTTTTATTTCTTTCCAGCAAATATCCTTTGTCAGGAACTTCTCCATCCTTCTCAGAAAATCTTTAACATCGTTTTCTTTTCCCTTTACTCTGCAACTTTTTTCACTGATATCAACTTCAACTGACCTCTGTAAATCTTTGGACAGATTTTGAACAAATTCTAAATCACAGAGGAGATCACAGTAACCCTCTTTTAAGTCTATCTGCTTTGTTCCTATAATGCCTTTGTTTAATGAGGCATTTTGTTCCAGACTGGAAGGATAAATTCTAGCTTCTTCAAGAACTTTCTGCACTTTCTCTTTCTGTCCAACAACATAAAACATTTTGGTCTTTGAATAATAATAAACTTCTACCAGGCCATGTTTTACAGCTGTAGGAGTTTTCTTTCGACAGTGTTCAATGAATTTCTTTGTTTCTTCTGCTCCTTCAGTCAGGCAGTGGCTTTCTAGTCGAGAATTTATTTCTTTTTCAAATATGACTTTTATTTTTGTCTTCATATCATCATCTGTGATGTTAGCATCAGCTACAAAGAACTCTATGTTCTGATTTTCTACACCAATATCTACACCACCCCGTTTGAACACATCAGTTGTAAGTGCACTGTCATTAGAAGAAGCAAATTGAATCAAAGGACAGTCAAGAGCTTGTAGGAAATCAACATTGACAGCATCTCTCCCACCACATTTAATACTGATAGTCATGGAATCCCATCCATCTTTAACCCAGTGTTTGTCTTCCCGCATACAGACAGATTTAATTCCTCCTAAAATCAAAATCAATTTATAGGTAATTTGTTTTAGAATCTGAAAGTATATAGGATGCATTTACAATGATTATAGCTTATTTAGGAATAAAATCACTCCTTTCACAACTCGGTCTAATTACAGTAAACATAACCAGTGTTGTGCTTTGAATTCAGTATATTGACCGTTTAATGCATTTAAAAAAATATTTTTCAAAATTTCTATATATAGAATTAATACTTTTACATCATGGGCACAAAATAAAAAAATAATATGCAAGATGATATAATTCTGAAATGAGTGAAGAAAGGATGCAAATTCTCTTTAAATTTTTCAGAAACAATGCACTTTTGAAATAGGTATCCATGTTCTACTGCCAATCTAGCTTAAACCTCAATAGTTATTCATAACTTATGTTCTGTACCCTTAAAATCATAATTGAATTTTAATACACCTAAGGAGAATGCCACATTCTATTGCTTGGAAAATTGGAAACACATATAATTTGATAAAGAAAAAGTTACATCCTAACATTCAGTATCCAACAACAGTATTATACTGCACCAATGCTCTATAGACCAATATAGGACAGCCATCCTATATATACCGTAAAATCCCGATTTAACGCCTCCACCCTAATAAACGCCCCCACCCACTTTTGAAAACATCCTGTGTAATTTAAACAAGGAAAATAAAAGAAAATAAAGACACGCTCTTACCAGTTCGGCGATTTAATATACTCCAAGGATAATTTCTGTGAATTTAATTTGAAAAAGCACCAGTAGTTTAGGAAAAAAAGATTTTCAAAGTTTTCTTTACATCATTTGAAGAGAGATTTATTTTTTTTTAATCTTTATTAAACGCCCCCCTTTTGAAAAATGTTACGCCCCGGGGGCATTAAATCGGGATTTTACGGGGGGTATATATATTATTATTATTATATATACAATCGAACTTCGAAACCTCACGCACCGATCATTCGAGAACCCCTGATCATACGTGCTTATCGTTAAGTCCAGGCCTTTTTTCTCTTCTTTCATGCAAATTTACCTCGGATCAGTCGAGTACAGATGACTCAAGCACCTGGTATTACTCGAGCAAATAAGTTGGTCCCGCCAACGTGTTTTCCGTACAAACTGACTTCAATCGTTCCAGCCAACAGAAAACGGTAGATGTGTGAAAAATTCTTTTGAAAAATGTCCAGATTCTCAGATAACAGGAAGACGCCTGCAGTTGTCTACCTTAGAGTTTTTCACACCTTACCAATAACATATTATACAGAGTGTGTTCATCTTATTTGTGAAGCGTGTTTGACTTTCTTTGTTCTTCATTTACGTAGCAACTTTAATAAGCTGGTATGCAGTTTGTACGAATAAATATTTATATAGGGAGCGTGTCATATTTGAGTTTAAAACCATAAATATACATGCTATGGAAGCGTTACTGTCAGCGCGCCGATACCTAGAAGGACACTTCTCTCCGAGTTGTCTGAGTTCAACACAGTAACACGTTTGTAAAACTTTTAGCAACTCAGTGAAATGTGTTGATAAAAGAAAATTTAGTTATTGTGTTAATCAATTTGATTTTGAATGTAATAAATTTGATTTTAACACTAACTTAATTTGTAATTGAACAAAACTGTAAAATATCGAATACAGCAGCTTCTAGAATCAGCAACAATGCAAACGGTGTGGTGGGGTAAAACCGTTTAATTGAACGGGTGACACTTTTGATGAAAATGGATAACTCCAGCACCCTGGATAATTCGAGCTTCAAGTCAAAATATAGCGAGCTCGAACTATCGAAAGTCGTAGCTTTGTTTAAACATATTTATTTTAGCTTGATTATGTTGAAAGCCTATGGCTTGAAGAAACCTTTTTGAGTTCATTTCCTGGGTAGTACCAGTACTTGGTGTCAACAAATGAAGATCAGGAGAAAGGCCCCCTTCAAGCTAAAACCCACAACCTCCTGAACACACGGCAGACACCTTATATTGTGCCCTTAAGCACACATTTATACCCTAGCCACTCACTGATAACATTTCTGAGGCTTTGAATATCTACATACCAAAACTGCATATGCACTATGTGACTGCTTTTTGGCTTTATAATAGCATACACTATACAAATCTTACACTTATCTGATCTGTTACTGGATCATCATTATGATACAAGAAGTGATGGATTTACTTACATATGACTTAAAGGGAGACAATTCACAACAATAATTCCCTTATCAGGACAAATGAATGATACATAGCTTGCAGACTAATATATATGAGGGAAAGAATAATTACAGAGCTAACTACTAATTTCAAGTTTAAGACCAAGAATACAACGACAGCACCTAGCTACCAAGTGTTGATCCACATACTCAATAAAGTATGTTTCAAGTGAACTTATATTCCATAGCCACTCACTGATAACATTTCTAAGGCTTTGTTTATATATCTATACATTGCCAACATCTTACCTCTAGCTATAGATATCAACACCCTGTGACACTCACTATAACCCATGTGTTTGGACCTTTGTATCATTGACCTATATTTCAGACAGAAGCACAAAAAAACAGCCATTAAAGCTGGACCATAATGCTAAACACTTGCACAAGGCCACATACAATTGTATAAGAGGAAGTAAAACAAATGGAATCTATACCTTCATGTGTTACTTCATCCAGTTTTTCTTGCAGTTCGTCAGTGATCTTTTTCACTTCAGTGACTGCACCAACTATAAACAAACATTTGTTGTAGCTGTCAGCATATAATGCCACACGCTTATGGTTTACCAAAGGTAGACTTTTTTTCTTCAGTAGTTCATGAAGAAGGTTGTATCTCTGAGTGCCCTCTTTAACTTTTTCTTTTCCCAGTTCATTCAGCATTTCAGACTGAAGTTTTTCTATGATAAAGTCTTTCATCTTTTCTGCATCTGAATTAAATTCATTTTCAGCTTCTGGACTTTCATAGAGAATGCCATTTTCATTCTTGCTTATGCCATATTCTTTTAAACTTTCAAGGTAATATTTCTGAAGATCAGTACTGCAGGTAAAGATATATTGCAGTTTACAAGGGTCTAAAGAAGTTTTAACATCAAACCAAATTCTTTTACATTGTTTGACTTTCACTCCAAGTCTAACTTGTCCCCAAACTTCAACGATTGATTTTTCATCAGAGCTACAGCAGCTAACTGTACCTGAAAATTGGAACAAAAATTTACCAAATCATAATGGATATAGATACTAAAGACATATTTTTTGAAATATTATATGAGTACTTTTGAAATCATTTTTGCAATTAAAACAAAGTAAATTTGTAAGCTAGTTTTAACAAGTAGTGATGCGTTTCCTGCCTGCTGAGTCTGTATGTGTTTTCCTCTATACTGCAATGTGGATATCTGCTCATATTCCAGATTTATAGTTAATTAAACATATAAATAACCACCAAGTTCTATCTGTTATCTGGCAACAATGTCAAAAGTACAGGTCAAAATCAACAGGATTAGCAGGTTTGCAAATTCAATAAAATCACACCCATTTGTCAATCTTCTTTCCATCCAGGCCTGCTAGCATGTATGCAGTTTCTGCTTATTTGTTAACAAACAATGACTTGGCATACACCTGCAACAATCATATACCGGTAATTATCCAAGAACATAATTATGGTCCTATAATGATGAGTTCATACCCAGTATTTACTTTATTAGTGCATTCATTTCTGTGCTTGTCTCTACCAGATGCCATTTTTAAATAATCTCATTTATAAGGTAAAGTTAACATAATAAAGTTTTTACTTAAACTATGTCATCAGAATTGATTTTATATACAAAACTATCATTAATTGAAATGAACAAATACAAACATCTATCAACTCATCAAGCGACCGAATTTATGTTGAAAGTATTTTTGTAACTAAAGATTAAAGTATGAATGCATTCAAACCTATCCGTGAAATATAGAATATGCTAACTTATACCGAAATTAGTTTTGAAATCATACCGAAATTAGTTGGGAAATCACAAGTTAATGATAGACAGCATATCTTGAAACTCATGACCTCAAAATTCAATAGGGGTCATCTTTTGAACTTTCATAGTTAAGGATTAAAAGCCCTAAAGTTCTCTTGTAATCAATTAGACAAGCTTTTTGTATTCAAGGTCAACATGACCTTGACCCCTGAACAAATTACCTCAAAATTTATCAGGTCATGTATTGGTGATGCTAAGTTTCTCCACAGCATATGTGGACAATAGGCCCAGGTATTCTCAAATTAAAACTTGGACAAGACTTTTGTGTTCAATGTCACTGTATCCATCATTGACCTGATGACCTCAAAACAATAGAGGTCATCTACAGGTCATGCCAAACTTCCCTGCCATGTCTGAGGAGCTCAGGCCCTGGAGATCTCTACTTATCAAACAGACAAGTTGTTTGGGTTCAAGGTCACTGTGACATGACTTTTGGCTTCATAACCTCACAATCAATCGCGGTCATCTTATTATTTATAATTTCAAAACTCACTGCTAAGTTTGAGGGCATTCTCTACTGTTAATCGGATATTTTCATGTTTATAGTCACTGTGACAATCATCTGATAACTTCAAAACTTATTAAAGTCTTCTACTAGTCATGTCAAACCTCTTCACCAATTTTGAAGACAATAGGCCGAGATGATCTCTAGTTATCTTACTTTATGCTTACCAAGTTATCCCCCGTGAACGAGTCCTTTACTAGATTGCTCGAGTGATATATTCTCTGACAAAGTAATACTGTAATGCAACTTGCATGTACATTTATAATATTAAACCTTGTTCACTAAAAAATGACATGCTCATTATATAGATATTTATTCGTAAAAACTGCATACCAAATTATAAAAAATGTTATGTAGAGAACAAAGAAAGACAAACACGCTTCACAAATAAGATGAACACACTCTATTAAATACGAGAATGGTAATATGTGAAAAACTCTTAGGTAAACAACTGCAAGCGTCTTAAGGTTATCTGAGTGACTGGACATTTTTCAAAAGATTTTTTCACACCTCTACTGTTTTCTGTTGGCTCGAACGATTGAAGTCAATTAGTACTGAAAACACTTTGGCGGGACCAGCTAATTAGCTCGAGTCATCCAGGTGCTCGAAGTCATCTGTACTCGACTGATCCGAGGTAAATTTGCATGAAAGAGGAGGAAAAAAGGCCGGGACTTAACGAGAAGCTCGTACGATCTGGTGTTCTCGAACGATCCAAGCTTGAGGTTTCGAAGTTCAACTGTATCATTATTCTTTGAAAAAATTTGGTAGTTTGGTAAAGGTCCACCCAAGGATCATTTCTGTGAAGTAATGTTGAAATTGGACCAAAAGTTTTTGAGAAGAAGATTTTCAAAGGTTTCTATAAAGCTATGTACGAAAACTGGCCCGACCCTTGAGGCCATTTTTTTTGACAAATCAATATCCATTGAACAACTTTGGTAGAGGTTCATCCAAGGACTATTTCTGTGAAGTAATGTTGAAATTTGACTGACAGTTTTTGAGAAGAAGATTTTCAAAGGTTTCTAAAAAGTTATGTAAGGAAAACTGGACCCGACCCTTGCGACCATGTTTTTTGACATATCAATATTCTTTGAACAATTTTGGTAGAGATCCATCCAAGGATCATTTATGTGAAGTAATGTTGAAATTGGACCAACTGTTTCTTAGAAGAAAATTTTCAAAGGTTTCTATAAAGCTATTTTAGGAAAACTGGCCCAAACCCTTAAGGCCATGTTTTTTGACATATCAATATTCTTTGAACAATTTTGGTTGAGGTCCACCCAAGGATCATTTCTGTGAAGTAATGTTGAAATTGGACCAAAGGTTTTTAAGAAGAAGATTTTCAATGGTTTCTTTAAAGCTTGTGGTAACATGTCTCTAGCTTGTTTTAATATAAACATTTTTCTTAAATCAGGTTTTTGTATGCATAATTTTATCATGATGATGTATTGAGTTATATTATTGAGAAAACACAGTGTAAAAATATGTATATTTATTAACTTAATTAACACCCCATTAATTAATAAACACATAGAAGTCTAGATTACATATGACTGATTTCATAATATTTGGATATGTTCCTTCAAGTATGATTGATTAAAAGTGGGACAATTAAATATGATAAAAGGAGGATGATGCAAATGTTTACAGATTTTTTTTAATGATAAATTAAGTTTAGAAATAGCAAAGTAATTAATTTGTTATCAGAATAATTTGATTCAACATATAATTCAAAGTTGTTTTGAAATCACAGATTTGACCATGTATTTTGCTAAACCGAACCAGTATCTATCAATAAAGGATACAAGTGAATCAAAAATTATCTCCCATGTCAGATAAAGACCAAGGTAGAACAAATACTAAGTTGGTCCTTTTAATTGGAAACCTTTGTCTTTACCGCTGCTTGAAAATCATTATTTCGAATAACTATAATTATTAAAAATTATATTGAAACAATCAACTTTAGCATAGATGAATATACTGCTTGAAGGTTTATGATTTGAAAATGTTTGATGATTTTAATCCAACATAAAGAATGAGAAAGAAATTGAAACAGTGCAAAAAAAAGTCAAAGGACAGAAGTACTGAACAGTGCATTTTTTTTGTTGCAAAATCTTAAGTTGACATAATTATGTGCTGAATGTACTGAAATGATACCGGGTGTTTGTTATTGGTATAGTCTTATCAAGGGCCTTCTGCTGACATGACAGAAGACATATGACTATATAGGAT
>JAULCC010313797.1:0-11948 GCA_032358795.1 Nuttallia obscurata | reverse complement strand
CCTAAATGAAGCAGACCAACGCTGGTTGATAAATAAATGAATAATTTATTTATATAAATTTCTTCGGTATTTACACACAAAAGTAACACATTCAAAATAGTATTTCAACCCAATAACTGAAGAGTTATACATTGTATTGTATAACTCCATTTAAACAAAATAAATATAAAATAATTATTTATATAAAGCATAAATACTGCATTTAGTCTTGAATAGTGTTTCTACTTTCTAACGTTTCTTTACGTCATATGTCAAAATCATAATGTATTATACACAGATTGCAAAACATGAAATAAACTTTAAATGTTGTCCATTATGTACAAAAAAAAACGTTAAACACTAGTAAGTCTTTCTCGATTCTCCTCCCTCTATCTCGCCCTCCGTAAAATAACACACAACGCATAGATACTACAATGTAAAAATCACGGATTGTTTATGGTACTTGTTATTAATTGTCATTTAAAGAATATTCACAATTAAAGGATAAATGCACCTCTCTCACACACACTTGGATAAAAAAAAATCTGTTCTTTGATACACACGGTTTTCAATAGTCTTAACTCTTTGACTCGCTAACTGGCATCAACGCCTGAGCAAGTGTTGTTTCGTTCATATTCAGCCTCTATGACGTTTACTTTCAAATCTTTAATTAAATCGCTTCCAGTCTACAACATGCGATACGACCGGGGCTCGGATCCAGTGCCTGCGGTATCTAAATACGGACAGTTTGCTCGCCTACCAGGTTTTACGGTGGAATGAGTACCTGAGAGCCGATCCACATGCAGGACAGTTCGGGTAGGTCTTGATGTCCTTCTTGGGTATAAACCAGCAGCGACTGCACCGTAGGCGATATTTCTTATACCTGAAAGGTAACATATATTGGTGAATAAAACGGGTGATACATTGTAATTATAGGAATATCTGACCAATGGGCGTAGGAAGTAAATACCAAAAAGGTGAATTGTATGATAAACAAAAATGTTTAATGATTTTTGTTAGTTTAATTGGGGTTTAAGTAAACGAATACAGTTCAAGTCATATGGGGGACCTATCAGACTCTTTCATGTGGACCGAGATTCAGGATACTTGCAAAATGCTGTCTTTGTCTCGTTAAACATATCAAAGAGCCATAAATCAGGTAAAACTATTTGCTGTCCTAATTCCTTTCTTTATGACCATTTCTACACCAATGTTATTCATCTGTGTGTGAGGAGTGAAAAACAAGATTTTCGGTACGTACGTACGGATAGACGGAAGGATAAACGAACGTACAGACGGACAATGGCAACTATGCGCTTTATAAGGGGGAGGTGGGTATAAAATGTGTTTACCTTATACCACATGCATTACATAGAGGCGTGCCATCCTCTGCATCCCGCCACAAAGGCGTTCTCCTGGTTCTACAGGAAGCACAGGTCTTAGCTGAAGAAAGGAAACACAAAGAATACAAGAAAGAGTCATACTTTTAGCACATCAGAGTTGTTAAAGTAAAAACCACACATATTAAGGTCAAGTTTAAGAAGTATAAAAGTTATGAGATATTTGTAGGTTGCATGTAAAAATTGTAAATATAAACTTACATTATAAGTCAAAAAAGGGTCATAACTTGATAAATATGTTGGTTCATGTAATAGTTATTGACGTACGTAGGTTTGTTTGTTTAATTGTTTATTAGGAATTTAACGTCGCTTCAACAGTATTTCAATCATGACGTCCAGATCATAACAGATAAGTAAGACCCCGGGGGACATCTGTTTATCAATTCAGGCACATAGCACCTCAGGATAGAACCTCTGACATACTACCAGAGAAGGCTTCTGGAGACCTCCAACTCGGTAAGTATACAAAGTCTAAAGTTGTAGCTTTATCATTCTGGATGGGGACGCCTACGCCTTAAACGACGAAACATTTAACTGAATACATAAACATGTTACCGTACTTGAATTAATTGAATAGATTAGTTCAACTATAATTATATTTACGTTATCACATTATTTTCAATTTTTATATGGATATATATAGTTTAAGGGCGTTTTCAGTTTTTACTGCGCCGGGGTTTTTTTGTGCATCCAGGGGAGGTAACTAAATTTAGAAGTAAAAAAACTAAGTTGACGCTTTTTCGGGGGTTCGACAAATCAGGAATGTAGAATACATTCTACATTCCTGGACAAATTGAGCGCGGTGAAGAAATATGAGTGTTCAGTATCGAACAAAGAAGGGATTTGCTAAAAAATCAAAAGTAGAAAGATTTAATAGGTCAAAAAAGCATTTAGAGCGTACAGAGAAAATAATAATAATAATAAATATTATTATTATTATTATAATAATATAATAATAATAGTAATAATAATAATAATAGATATAATAATAATATTTTTATTGAATTTAAACATAATTTGGGTTACTATTTCTGTTACGATTTTTATTTTGATATAAGAGAGTGGTCAAATAATACTGATAAAGCTTTCTTATTCTTTGTAGTTTTGTAGAAAAGAATGAATCATGATATATTTCGAATTTAGTGGATTTTGCCCTAAAAAGGTTCAAACAGGGTTACTGTGTGACAAGTCATATCTCCAAAAGTCACTCAGCAAACTAGTCTTTTCTTTTCATTTTTCATACTAAGACAATAATTATACTTTAAATATAGAAAGTATAAGAAAAATCTCTGAGAGTGAAAATAATACAGAAAATGTCTTTAAATTGTTTGTTTGTTTACATCACTTTATACCATCTATGGCTTATCGATGTCACAGAGAGAAGGAATGAAATACAGGAACATATTCTGTGTAACTCTCAGGTTCTTTTACGTGTCCAGTGTACAGCACCGATACAATGTGGACTGAACGAACCATGGCTGATACATGAGGTTTTTAAATGGAATGGTAAAACTGTAGCCAGATGATATTTTCTATATCGATAATGATTAGTCAATTATAATGGTTTAATTGATAGGTGATGATCTATAGACTTACCAGTTCCGTATACCTCCCTAGCTGGCTTGGGTGGAGAGTACCCCTCCGCTTCTGAACAACTCTGGGAGTCCCTTGAAACACTCACCGGAGTTCGACCCACTTTGATACGAGGTTTAGGGACACCAATCTTAACGTTGCTGGGAAATAAAACAGAGGTAAAGTTTCGTATCATGTTAACTGCGCATTTCATTAAGCACTGACATTTATAATGTATATTAATAAACTCTGACTTCATATTCATCGTAGACGGTACATGTTATTGGTGAAACTCCATAACAAAAGCTGATATTTGATAAGCACACGTCATATGACGATTTGAATACCTCTTTCAATAGGGAAATATCTTTGCAAGAATGGATGTTTGTTTAATTGTTCGGAATTAAACGTCGCTTTAACAGTTTTTCAGTCATATCGCGATGTCCAGCTCATTACAGGCGGAAGAAGACCCCGGGGGACCTCTGTACACTATATTAGGCACAGAATACACCCGGGTAGAACCTTCGACCTACCAAAAGCCACTTGGAAGGCTTCCTCACTTGAAATATCCGAAGTGCCCAGACAGGGATTCGAACCCACAACGGTGAGGGACTGAGAGATTGCAAGTCAACGACTATTATCACTCGGCCACGAAGGCACTCTTGATGAGTAAAAGTGGAATTGCATTATAAAAACTACAACAACGACAGTGCCGAGGAAGTGCCGAGGATGTATTAGCTCATATGTCTAAAACAGTTATAAATATGTAATTTTACATCGAAACATGATGACCAATTGATCTATTCCTATTTCGATAACCATGTTAATGTTATTTTTCACCTAAAATTTAAAAAAAAGTTGTTTTTTTACATTAATGTTGAGGACATATTTCTTTAACAAAATAATTTAGCAAGTGTAATGGAAGTTGTGACGCTTTTCAATAATGTGTAAGTCTACACGGACATTTATGAAACTTGTTATTCAGAAAACAATATAGGACAAATAAAAATAATTTAAAAAACAACTAACGTGAAATGGTATCTCCTTTCAGACAACAAACTTAGCTTTCTTTTAATTCAGATTCTATAGAAAACAGATTCAGCTTATTTCATACCACATATATACACAACAAAGCTGTTGTGATACCGTTATTGAAATACAAGTCCTCCTGTACATGTGATTACAACGTGCATAAAATGTTCACCTGTATTTCAGATAAAACAAGAAGAAACGAATCGCACCAGTAAGCTAAAATCCTGTATAAATTTTCAACAGAAATTTGAAGTTTTCGCAAACAATCATTTATAGAAAGCTTTTTCAATGAAATCAAGTAAAAACATAATTATGCAAGAAGTACATCACTCTGAAAACCAGTTTTTGCATCTTGGCTCGAGGTTTTAAAACTTTGTATAAATACAGATTTAGATCAGCTGAATTTTACCCTATTCAATTTCAACCAATGAAATTCAAAAATAAAAAACTTGTGAACGTGTTAAAATGCTCGAAATAATTTTCTTATATCACAACCAAGTTTCTTAAATAAACATACATCTTACCTATAGAATGCTGATAAATGTAATTGACTGTTCCCATTTTTAAACTCTGTCTGAAGCCATATCGTTACTCCTTTAAATCTTGGATCTCTTTTTTCTGGACTTTTTTTCGGGTTTTGAGATTTCCTCTTCAGGTTCCTACTTTTACGCACGGAGTAGGTCAAGGCCGTTTGTCCTGTCTTTGCACTTTCGTCACAGGAGCTCTCAGATGATGTAAAAGCGTCTGAATTTGAATCCACATCGCTGACATCGCTGTATTGCGACGGGACATACTCGACTTTATCGTTGTTCTCACCCACCTTGGTGTTTCCATTTTCCCAGTTTCTTATCTCACTGTCGATCTTTGGGATACATGGATACTTTGTGCGAAGGAAACTATTAGATGACGTAAGCGAACTCCCTACTACTTTACTTGAGCCATCAATCTTATTGCTGTAACAACCAGTTGAGGCTGTAATAGTGTGCTTGCGTGCTATGTCGAGATTGGCCGTGTCTTTCACGGAAGTACTAAGCGTATTTAGCGTAGAAACTGAACGGGATACACGTCCAGCTGTGATGTGCATTGATGGAGAAATATTATGGTCCCTAGTTGAAGTCATTAAGTTAGTGTTAAGTGCGCTAGGAAGATCTATTGTCTCTGTTGTTATATCAGGTGATACGCTCGGTGACTTAAGATAACCTGCAAAACTAGCCACTGGACTGAGCTGTGTTGGAACAGACCCTGGCAGAATGTCACACGAAAGTGATGTATAAAACCTATTGCCCACAAAGTACTGTCCAGAGGTACAATTAGATGATGTAGTGGATATATTGGAGGACAATGGGCCAACTGTATTAGGAAGGAGAGTGACAAGCGACCTCGGACTATCTTGAGGCATCGCTAAAGGATATGGGGTAAAGGTATACGCCATTCTACCGGTATTGATAAAGCTACATGTCGCATAATTTCTATTGTCTAGAACAGCAGGTGGGGCAGACTGAGATTTTTCATGCTTTGGTTGTATGTTAGTAACTGTGTGTGGACCTTGTTGAGATAAGCTTATATCCTGGATTCCATTTCCAGCCTTTTCTTTAATCAGGTTCAGTGCCCTTCCTTCAGAATATGTACATGCGCTGGCGTTAGATGAAATGTTATCAAAAATTTCAATTTTCACAGGAGCACGAATTTGATGCAATGGCTGAACTATTTCATGCAACTCGTTCAAAATGCTTTGTTTCAGAGTACCTTTACTCTCTGCGTTCTGTGTTTCAACACATTCGCTGTCATTGAGTACACTCGTTTCAAAACATGTTTTAGTTGGGTGACTAACGATATCCGAACTAACGTCGTTCAAGCGAGACAGAAAGGGGGCGGATTTATCTGGTTTGTCTTCATATTTGTTATATTTACTGCCTTCAGACAATGACCCCATTGTAAAATGTTGTGGTGACGCAGCTTCCTCTAAACGTATCTTCACTTTAGGTCGCGTTTGGTCAAGCGGGGACCATATTGTGTATTTCGGCCGATAAACTTGTCCTTTGTCTGCATCTGTACTCTGGTATATTTGGTCTGAAAATTTTGGTGAGTGTCTGCCTGGTGTTGAAGAGCATTGTATAGAAACCGTCCTGCAAATTGCATCCGTCGAGAGACTGTCTCTAGCGGATCGGGACGAGGCCCAAACACCGTCTTCATGACAAATCTCACTAAATCCGCTGTCATTGGCATCGACATGGCTCGTGGTACTGCAAAATCCAACATAAAATTATTTGACCTGAGTGCGATGACCGATCGCATATTTCTAACGCTATCAAGTAGAAAGGCTATGTATCACACATACTGCAATGAAATGTCAAAATGTCATAAGTTAGTGAAATGTTATAGATTAGAGTAAATGTTCACAAATCCAAAAAGGGCTATAACTAAGAAGTTCATATGCGACAAGATCTATTATTAAACTTTGCCCAGACATTTTCAATCAAAGCACAATGGCAAAACATCGAATCGCAATAAGTCAAGTAATAGTTACTCGCTCACCTTTTTGACCGCCGTTTCGCCGACATTTAGCAAGGAAGTTTGTTAAGTAAACAAAATAATAATTAATATTACATCCACAGTCCTTAAAGGGATACGCGCCCAATTAAATTTGACATAAGAAATGCCTGAAATTTTGCAGAAGGGGTAATCAAACATATATAACCATCATAGTAAAATAAAAAGTGGGGTCACCATACTAACTTTTTTTGTAAACAGGCTCTAGAAAATGTGACCGATGGCATATTTTGCATGTATTCGAATGAAGAAAAACTAAGTTCCATATATAAACAATGATACATATTTTAGAACTTATTTTTGAATTTTGCACAAAACCAACTGTATGATTCTGTCAGTTAATGTATTTGAGTCAAACAAATAAAGATTGCACGAACATTCATAAAGAAATAACAGAAAAAAGCAAATATAAGCAAATAATATAAATGGTCTAAGACACGGAAATATCTTATTTTAGGAGAAAAAAAAACGCACACAAACGTGCATAATTTTAAAACTAGACATAAGAATTTCCTCAAACTTCACATTTTCATAGAGCTCTGATTTCATAGAGAGAGAGAAAAGGTACAGAAGTTAATATGTAACCGTACTATTTTTCAAAGTATTTACGAAAGTTAAAATGTAGCTTATGTGCTAATTTTCGGGAATGTTTCTATTTTGATAGACCTAGTTTGTGCAGTTTATAACTTTTGAATGGCTAAATTTGCAGTCTTCAAAATTGCCAGTAAGGTAAAACATGACTAGTACATGACTCCTGTACATTTTGAGATAATTGAGTCTATAACTAGGGCTACAGTGACCTATCACGCAAAGCAATTAAATTCGGAAATTTTCAACGAAAATTAACTCATGTACGAATATGGTCAGATAATTCGTCTGCTATCAAATTATTAGTTATTACTGTAGTTTATCGCAGAGCGGCGCATGATATGCGCGCGTATCTCTCTAAGGGTATATTTTTTATATTGCATATATACTGAACCAAATTTCCAACGTTAAACAAGTTTTATTTAAAATAGAAAGAGCGGGTTAAAATATTTGATTAATATTTGGTTCAGTAATTGTTTACCCTAGTATTGATTAAAATTCGCACCTTTCACTATAATGCCGACAACCGGATGTTCGCAAGGGCGTGCACGTGCAAAGTGGATTTTTTCCAACGCACGCGGGTGTGGCAGAGTAAGTCGGTAAACAAAGTTGTCTCAATATTTCGTAAGTTATAGGCACGCTTGCTAAAAACAAGTTAGATTAGCAAGAGTTTGTGAAACATAAATGCCCCCCTGATTAGATAGTTACAGTACTGAATGACCTCGACCTTTGATCTACTGACCTCATAGATATAGAGGTCATCTACTCATCATGGACTTCCCTGCCCAATATGAGGACTGTAGGTTAAACTATGGCTGAGTAATTGATCTGAAACCATTTGGAAGATAACAGTACTGACCTTAACCTTTGACCTACTGACCTAAAAAGAAACAGGTGTTATCTACTCATCATCACGAACCTCCTTACCAAATATGAGGAATGTATGTTTATCAATGGATGATTTATCTGAAACCATTTGGAAATTTACAGTACTGAATGACCTTGACCTTTAACCCTCTGACCTAAACAGAAATAGGTGTAATCTACTCATCATCATGAACCTCCCTACCACATATGAGGACTAAAGGTTTATCGATGGATGAGTTATTGATCGTAAACAATTTGGATAATTACAATACTAAATGACCTTGACTTTTGACCTACTGACCTTAAAAATAGGGTTCATCTACTCAGCATCACACCGCCAGAGCAAACGTCGTGTTACAACACCGCAACAGGATACCGCTATCCCCATCTGTAGCATTTACGTGATCGTAAGCGTCCGGCTTCATAAACTACAGAAGTAACATGGGGCATCCACGGTAGACAAATATCGTGGCAAACTGTCATCAACCGTCTCCAAGAGCGTGGCATGTGGGCGAAGGGACCATACAAATGGTCTGTTTTAACGATATTGTATCGCCAAGCCTGTCTACAGTGGTGTATGTCCATCAGCGGGGAAAGGGGAACATTCAGTGAAGGCAGGTACTATTCACACCGTTTGCGTGTGGAGGGGTAAAAAATTCATTAATGTATGTGTTACAGAGGCGGATAGATATCGCAGAGCTTCCGTTATGGTATGGGTGGAATCAGTCACCACAGCAAAACGCCGTTGATTAAGATTTCTGGCAATTTGAACGCTCAAGGTTTTGAAACCAGATTCTCCCCGCCCCCAACTCTGCTGCCGCATATTGTTCGCCCTGGTCCGGTTTTTTAATAGGACAATGCTAGACCCCATACGGTACGCGCAACAATGCAGTTCCTGCAAGTCAACAATGTAAACGTAATGTACAGTGGCCAGCACTTTCACCGCATCTGTCCCTAATTGAGCACATCTGTGATGAACTTGATCGCCGTGTTCGTCGTCGCCAGCGAGAACTTTACCAGACCTAACCTGTGCCCTCGCTAATGAGTGGGAAAACATTCCTATAAACACTATAAAGCGCTACATCCGCTCTATGCGTCACAGATGTCTGGCAGTAATCATGCAAGGGGAGGTCACACCCGAGACTAGTGTTTGTCATTTCAATTTAGGACCTCAAACGTCTTAAAATACTGAAATTTCATAGAGACGATATTTTTCAAACAAAAATTTAGATTGAGTATTGTTGAAAACATCATGGTTTTGTTACTTATGAAATTTGATGAAAATGTGTGAATAAAAACAATTAGTGAAATATGGAACATAAAGGCTGTTGCGTTTGAAATTTGGTTCAGTATAGTTAGATAGATATCAATGAGGTTTCATTAGTTTGACCAAGACGTTCATACATGTACTGATTCCGAAAATCATATCTGTATATACAAACTAGTAAACGACTGTCTGCTTATCTTTCATTTAAAATAACTCCCATTTTTATGTTATTTAAACATTCAACAAACTGAACAGTCGTAAAGCCTTCTTCATATTATGCTGAGATAAATTACGGTTGCATGCAACAAACTTTAAGCCACACATATCAATTGGTTGATACATATGCTGTTACAGGAACAGTGCAAATGCTCCCGAAAATCCTCACTGGAAAGATATCCTTTAGTATTTGGGCCTTATATTCAAACAATTTTAAGAATCCTAAGCCCAGAAACTGTCTTACACGTCAAGGTTACAACGACCTTGAACTTTGTCCCTTCTATATGTATGTTATTGACAGTCGATAAGAGTAAATTAAAAACATCTTCATGCATTTATTTCCCTGTGGATGCAGGGCAAATGACATCAAATATGTATGTCACAATGGCACCATACACTACTTTTAATAGAATGCCTATTTTTAAAGAACAGTTTACTTTTCTATCAACTTTCATTTCGATAAATATCTTTACATTGGATCAAATGTATGGTAAAAATATAGTAAATGGCTCATATTGCTGACAAAGTTATAAACAAGAGTCTTAAACGACAATATGATTGACTATTGGAAAAGTCGAGAATTAGAGATCAGAGATGTCAACCTGGAGTCCATTTCTATAACTGGAGTTCATTTCTACAACCATATCTCATCCAATTTGTTTTGCATTATTTAAAGGAAAAGTATTTAAAAATAAGTAGGTCTTGAAATCTTTCACAAAAATGAAAGCAGTTTTAAATTTGGACTTTCAATAAGCAAGATATTACTGTTTAAAATTCAACAAAATGGTGGATCAAGGGGGCGGCCATCTTGAAGTTTGTGACGTCACTCTCACACTCCTATAATTATATATGATAAAGATATGATACCGTTTCTAAATATTTGTTCATGTTTTTTGTTGTTGTTTTTTGTTAAGATACTATAGGTTTTGATAATAAACTATTAAAGAAAGTTCATTTATAAAAAGTTATAAGACCTTTTAGTACCAATTTCAGGACACACTCTAGCTCATTTGCGTAATTCATGCACATGGGCTTCCACAATTTTATAATTTGGAAATTCTCACAGCTTCTTCAATTTTAGTCAGAATTTTAAAAAAAATCAATGTTGTTATTTTTTTAAAACAATTTTCAATTCAAGATGCATTCAAATTTTGGGTTGCCTTTTCCTTAAACATTGTGGCTAGTCTACTTTCATTGCACTATTGTTTTGTAAACATCAGAGATCAGAAAAGTTCAAAAAAGTATTTTCAGGAGGTGGGGGGGGGGAGGAGAGGGAATGTTGGGAGAAAAGGGACTTACAATCCAAAAAGTGAGAAAAATGCCTTAAATTGAAACAAATGCTAAGTAGAGTTATACTACTTGTAAATATTGATTGATTGAGTTGGGTTTTACGGCACCGCAACACAGTATAGGTTATATGGCACCATTCAGGGAAAAACTTGTTGGATCCACATCTCATTTACATCGGGATAAAATATGGGGTATTGATCCAACAACTTAATACCTGCTGGAGAATCTGAGATGCAGACACTACAGTTTACGTTAAAACCCTATTAGTCGTCTCTTACGATCATGCAAGGGTTAAGCAGTGGTCCAAATTCATGTGCCACATAGGCACACCCCAGGCCCACATGGGGCACTTGTGTATTAACCAAGGATAAGATGATAAACAAGTGTAGAAGGTTTCAACACTGTAGAACGAGTAGTATGAAAGAAATGAGCTTGTATACCAGCTTGCACCAAACTTTAACCTTAGTTTCTAAGTTGAAAAGGGGCATAATTTGAGCCAAATCTAAGGTACAGCTATGTTACTTGGTAAATCAACCCAGTATATAATGATGCACCAGTGTATAAAGTTTTAGAGTTTTAATATAAGTAGATTGAAAGGAATGAGCTTGTAAACCAGCTTGCAAGCAAACTTTATTTTGTAAGTTAAAAAAGAGTCATAAATTTAGCAAAATGCAAGGTAGAGTTATGGTACCTAGTATTAAATCAAAGATAAGATGGCCAACAAGTTTTTTTCCAGTTTCAAAGCTGTGTCAAAGCTGTAGTATAAGTGACATTAAAGAAATGAGCAAAAGGCAAGGTATATTAACCAAGAATATGATGAACAATAAGTGTACAAAGTTTGAAATAATAATATCAGTAATATGAACGTTATGAGCTTGTATACTAGCTTGCACGCAAACGTTTACCTTCTAAGTTCAAAAAGGGTCATACTCCGAGCATACTCCAAGGTCGAGGTGGTTCTTGGCACACACACTTGCGATAGGATGGTTAAGAAATGTTCCAAGTTTAAAAGGTTTAGTAGTACTTTGTAAGATAAAATTGATTGATTGATTGAGTTGGGTTTTACGGCACCGTAACACTATATAGGTTATATGGCGCCATTCGGGAAAAAACTTGTTGGATCCACATCTCATTTACATCGAGATAAAAATATTGTGTATGGATCCAACAACTTAATACCTGCTGGA
>JAULCC010313575.1:1776-11949 GCA_032358795.1 Nuttallia obscurata | reverse complement strand
TGTTTGTGTGTTTGTTGTTTGTGTGGCTGTTGTTTGTGTATCTCGTCACTTGAAGTATGTAAAATGATGTTACATTACATGCATATAACGTTTTGAATACAGAGATATTCTAATCTTTTCTATATATAAATATTATGCAGTTCTGTTGAAATCAACCCCTTCAACAGATAAGTTTGCGCATTGTAGATAACACCTGCCACATTAACGTTTCCTCTAGAAGTTGTTGTTCACAAACGGAGCTGACATGCTAATATTTTGAAAACCTCCAATCCTTTGTCGTCTAAACCTGTTAATTATACTGACCTTCTCTAGATTGTTCGTTCTGTAACTATAACAACCTGATTGCTTCAGTGTACAAAGAAAGGGTTTGAAATCAGTTGATGCTACCGTTTTGGACTAAACACTTTGCCGTTGGTACATGTAAAAAAAAATGAGGTAAACACTTTGTCGTTGGTACACGTAAGTAAAACAATGGACTAAACACTTTGTCGTTGATACACGTAAGTTAGATTATGGACTAAACACTTTGTCGTTGAAACACGTAAGTAAAACTATGGACTAAACACTTTGTCGTTGATACACGTAAGTTAAATCTATGGACTAAACACTTTGTGGTTGATACACGTAAGTAAAACTATGGTCTTAACATTTTGTCGTTGACACAAGTTAGAAAAACTATTGCCTCAACACTTTGTCGTTGACACACGTAAGTAAAACTATGGACTAAACACTTTGTCGTTGATAAACGTTAGTAAAACTATGTTGATTATACTGACCTTCTCTTGATCGTTAGTTCTGTAACCATAACAATTTTTCGTTGATACACATAAGTAAAACTATGGACTAAACACTTTGTCGTTGATAAACGTAAGTAAATCTATGGACTAAACAGTTTGTTGTTGATACATGTAAGTAAAACTATGGACTCAACACTTTGTCGTTGATACACGTAAGTTAAAACTATGGACTTAACACTTTTCATTGATACACGTAAGTAAAACTATGGTCTTAACATTTTGTCGTTGACACAAGTTAGAAAAACTATTGCCTCAACACTTTGTCGTTGACACACGTAAGTAAAACTATGGACTAAACACTTTGTCGTTGATAAACGTTAGTAAAACTATGTTGATTATACTGACCTTCTCTTGATCGTTAGTTCTGTAACCATAACAATTTTTCGTTGATACACATAAGTAAAACTATGGACTAAACACTTTGTCGTTGATAAACGTAAGTAAATCTATGGACTAAACAGTTTGTTGTTGATACATGTAAGTAAAACTATGGACTCAACACTTTGTCGTTGATACACGTAAGTTAAAACTATGGACTTAACACTTTTCATTGATACACGTAAGTAAAACTATGGACTAAACACTTTGTCGTTGATACACGTAAGTTAAAACTATGGACTTAACACTTTTCATTGATACACGTAAGTAAAACTATACATAGGTACTTCTGATGGCATTTACTTAGCACTTACTACTTTTAACTACTTAGAACAAAGTCAAATTGACATGTGGTACATCACTGCGTATTGCGGGTTTTTATTTGTTCTCCTTACAAATGTATTATTCTGAAATTATGTATCAAGTTGATATTAACAATATTATTAACCCTTTTTCCCCAGATGCAAGCTGGACTTATATACAGGCATACTTAAACTGTAGACTTTACGGAACAGTCCGGGGTTAACAATGAAATGGAATACAAGGTATGTAGCATGTTATTTACTAATGTTATATCAACAGCATTGTTCACAACTGTTATATCAACTAGGTATGTAGCATGTTGTTTACTACTGTTATATCAACAGCATTGTTTACAACTGTTATATCATCAACATTGTTTATAACTGTTATTTTTACAGCGTTGTTTACAACTGTTATATATACAGCATTGTTTACAACTGTTATATAAACAGCATTGTTTACAACTGTTATATCAACAACATTCTGTGCAACTGTTATATCAACAGTATTGTTTACAACTGTTATATCAACGAGGTATGTAGTGTGTTGTTTACAACTGTTATATCAACAACATTCTGTACAACTGTTATATCAACAACATTCTGTGCAACTGTTATATATACAGCATTGTTTACAACTGTTATATCAACAAGGTATGTAGTGTGTTGTTTACAACTGTTATATCAACAACATTCTGTACAACTGTTATATCAACAAAATTCTGTGCAACTGTTATATATACAGCATTGTTTACAACTGTTATATCAACAAGGTATGTAGTGTGTTGTTTACAACTGTTATATCAACAACATTCTGAACAACTGTTATATCAACAAAATTCTGTGCAACTGTTATATATACAGCATTGTTTACAACTGTTATATCAACAACATTGTTTACAACTGTTATATCAACAACATTGTTTACAACCGTTATATCAACAACACTGTTTACAACTGTTATATATACAACATTGTTTACAACTGTTATATCAACCGCATTGTTTACAACTGTTATATCAACAAGTTAAAAATTCATTCAATTGATATCACTCAGAATGGGCATTAAATAGAACCGAAGTACATCTTATAATGTAGGCCAGCCGAAGAATCTCAGCTTCTTCTTTACTGACACAGAATTGGTGAAGAAAATTCGACGAAGTCAATTTTGCATTTTATTATCTGTAATGCAAATAAGTCCTGGTTGGTGATCTAACAGTCCTAAACAAAACAATCAAGGTTGGTTATCCAACGTAAACAGAAACATAGAATAATTCAAATTTACCGGTTATCGTACGAACTTCGTAAACATTAAACCGCTTTTTCTACTTCAATTGTGTGCTGCGTTTGCCGCCATATTGATATTGCCGCCTTACTCGGACAGCCGGGAAATCTTTGCAGATTAATGGATTGCCACCTTAATTCTAAAGTTTGAATATATTTTTTACACATGTAGGTGCAATGGAGGTAAATTTTGACTTGGGCTTAGATTTGATTGATATTTGTCCGACGATTTTCCGGGTTATTTCGAAAAAGTGCCATGCACATCAATTCAGCTTCTGGTTATATCCATTCGGCTAAAATTTATAATCGTAAAAGATGGGTTAAAAAAAGAGAAGCAATCGATATATAAACAGCTGTCAATAAGTCGGCGTATTTCCTTTTCAATGCAAGTCAAAGGAGTTTATTTTTTTTGTGGAAACAGTGCATAACATTTGTTACGTTTTTGTTTAAATGCCTAGGTTTTTGTTTTGTTTCCTAAAGCCTAATGAGTATTAACGAGGCTGGTCTTTTTGCGCATGCGCTAAACAGGTCGATAGAGACTGGGTCTATCTGAACAGTGGTACGTGACATAGAATTCTCCGTAAGAAGTTTATGGCAGATACATCGACAGAAATTAAATTTTTTACGCGTTTTCATTGGCGGAAAATGTAGGGTAAACACTGAGTTCAGTTAATCGCCCATTGTTTGAGATTCAACGTGATTAAACATATACAATGACATGTTAGCCAACCAATTCATAGGTTTAGTTCTATAGTGCATTACACGTGCTGTTTATCATCGAAAATACATGTACATAGCTTACAAACAGAAGACGCAAGACTCAAACGGGTGTATGAACAGCTTCGTATACACTATACCTTTGCACACAGTAATCGCCCTAGTGAGTTGAACATTTTCTTTCTGTAAAAAAAATTCTCATATTTTTTCAGAATCTTGTCTTGTGTCAGGATGAATAGCTTGTGTTCCGACTTTTTCAATAATTATATTGGACTTATGCAAGGGGAGATACTCTCGCCGACAATGATCGCAATGTGTTTAGAAGATTTAGAATATTTTTTACTGGATTCAAATTACAGTGGTATTCAAATTGATGATCTAATGCATTTTATGTTATTTAGTGATGGCCATATCGTAATTGGTTGTTCATTGGTTTTGATCTACAACCCAAATTAAACAGATTAAACTTTATTGTGATAGCCGGTGATTAGAAGTAAATTGTACAAAAACAACAATTAAAGTTTTTCGAAAGGAAAATGGTCTAAGGAATGATGAAACACAGTATTTATTGTTACTGATTTTAATTTGTTGGCACCGTTTTTGACTATACAGAAAAAATTGCATTAAAACAAGGATCTCTCTCTGAGAAAGGGCTGAAAACTTTAAATATGTTATTGGTGAATATGCAGGATATTGATTTAAAAAACTAGTGTAATATGTAAGTTATATGATACTTTTGTTGGATCTATTTCAAATTATTCCTCTGAAGTAAAATAGAGCGAGTTCTTAAAGATTTTTGTAAGAATCTACTGCATCTTAAAAAATATATCGACGTTTGGTACCTATGGGGGATAAAGACGATACCCATTATATATATATACCCCTTTTTTAGAATGATAATATTTCCGTTAAAGATTGGTTTAACTGGTAATATTATTCTATCTAAAGTGTATTACATGCTGAAAAGAAGATTGCGTGAATGACAAAAAGAACTGGATTACAAATGTTTAAGCTATGCAAGAAACCTTTGATTTTGCATATGTATGATAAGATCCAACGAGTGTAAACCCTGTATCATTTCACATTATGTTTAAGAGAAGGGTTTTAGAATATTTTATAAGATTACAGCGAAAATCCAGGAATAAATGGTGTTTTATTTAAATTTTATTTCGAGCTTAAGCCGTATTTGGATTTTTTACCCAACCCAATGAAGATCATGTTCACATTCTCTAAAAACAGAAACTGGTAGATATGATAGAAACAGCTCAGCAAGAAATGAAATATATTGTGATAATTGCGATAAGTGCGATATCGAGGACGGGTTTCATTTCATTTTGCCATGTCCGAGCATTTATTTCTTATTAGATAAGAACCCTGTAATCTGATTGGTTAAATGCCAGGATGTAAATAACACCCAACCAATGCTTAGCCGGGGACAAAAAATAAATATTTCACCATGCACAGCAGTATGAAATGGAAGATTATTTCAAACTCCCATGTTGACACATAACTTATTGCGAAATTATTGTTGTTTCTGCTTCCGTAGTTAGGTAATTAGACTCTTCCAAGGTAAATGGGTAGTAACTTCATTTGTTTGCGTCTGCTTTTCAAATATGGCGACAAAGAGATCTGCGGGACGCGGTATAAACATTATTGAATAAATAAGAAATAAATTCGTTATCTTCGCCTCAGGGTGTATGAATGTTAAATTCTGTTCATCCTTGATTACACTAAGATAACTAATAATACTATGTTATTAATATCTAGCACTTATGAAGTCTCGGAACCCATATCTAGCACTTATGAAGTCTCGGAACCCATATCTAGCACTTTATGAAGTCTCGGAACCGATATCTAGGACATGTACTTTGAGCTGTATCAAATTTAGACAACTGGCGCCTATCTCCAACCACACTGTTCAGATTTAATACCACTTGTCAAAATAAGAAAAAAAGTCAATTTAAATCAGATAGTAAAACATTTTGCAGGTTGTTAATAAAACTGTATAAATAATGTTATATAATATTTATATTGTAAAGAATTAGACTCGACCTTTTGAAGAACAAGAATATTAAAGAAAGCACATTTCTTCCAACTTGCAACGTTTGTAACTGTGTCAACATAGAGTGATTAATATTGACCATTTCATAACTATGTTACCCATAAATTTGTGACGGTCAAAACACAGCTGGTTTATTTATTACACGCGAATTTGAAGTTTTAGGTTAATCGTAATCATGTTTGGTAATACGCTTCCACGAAAAAAGATTCACACAATGATTACCATGCCCTATGCTAACTTTGCATGAACGCAGAATGAAAAAAAAACCAAATATCAATGAAAAAAGTTCAGTGCAAGCAGTTTAGGAAATGAGCATGACTATATGACTAAATGATATGTGTATAATCTTTTATTAGAAACATTTAATATTGATATCTCTGTTATCGAACAATATATTTCTTAGTCCTTTGTTTCATTAAATACTTTAATAAAACGCTGTTATATTTCCTGAACTAATAGCCCTGTTTATTCGAAACAGAAGCAAGGTCTTGTCCCTTTTAAAGTTATAATTAAAAGTTATTTATTTATGCTCGATTATGTTGAAAGCCACTTTCGAATCTGTTTTCTATTTAAAACCAGTACTTAGTGGACTTGAAAGTAATACCGATAAAACTAGAACCACAATTGTTGAAAAAAGAAGAACGTACAAATCATGCATTTATAATTATAATTCACCAATAGAAATGCTTGATTCCTTTAAGTAGCTAGGCTTTACTTTATTTAGAATCAGAAGCTGAAACAGATCGCAAAAATGTGTTGATCAACATACATCTTATATTCTCTTTAACCTGTTCAGCCTTTCTGAAGACGAAATTTCAGTCTCTCAAAAATTCAAAATGTTTGATATCGATGTGTATTTGTAAGTTCTATTTCAAATAATAGTTAAGATATTTGGAGGATGCATAAAGCAGCAGACTTGAACATACTAATTCCTTACGTAGGAATCTAGGAGATAAAACTCAACAAATTTGTCTGCACTTTATGAGGAATTGGGACGTGTGCCACTAGCTATAACACAAAAAATACATATGATAAAATACTTGGTTAAAAAATTAAATGAAAATGAAACATTTCTGCTAGAGCACATTTATTGTTCACAGAATGATGCAGATGCAAATATAAATTACAAGGGAAATAACTGGTCAAATTAAATGTTTGTTTGTTTGTTTGTTTTATTTTGAATTAACATCGCTTTAACAGTATTTCAGTCATATCGCGACGTCCAGCTCATAACAGGTGGAGGAATACCCCGGGGTCCCCTGTGCACTACATGTATTTCAGGCTGAGAGTGCACCCGGGTAGAACCACCGACCTACCGCAAACCAGCTGGAAGGCTTCCTCACTTGAAACATCCAAAGTGCCCAGACCGGGATTCGAACCCACAGGGGTGAGGGGCTGAGAGATTGCAAGTCAGCGACTTACTCGGCCACGGAGGCCCCCAAATTAAATGTATTTTACACGAAAATGAACATGGATATATTTGGGATCAGCAGATTTCAATTGGCATACATTTTCAAACAACCAAAAATATAGAACAACATTGACAATATCTAGAATTTCATAACATGACCTTTTTATCGAGTCTGGAAGGTATCTACGGTGGCACAGAGGTGCCGTGTGTATGTTTTTATTTATTACTTACTATGTCGTGCGCATGAGTTACTAAGTGGTGTGCACGTCTTACTATGTCGTGCGCACGACTTACTAAGTGGTGCGCACGAGATACCATGTCGTGCGCACGACTAACTAAGTGGTGTGCACGACTTACTATTTCGTGCGCACGAATTACTAAGTCGTGCGCACGACTTACTAAGTGGTGCGCACTAGATACTTTGTCGTGCGCACGACTTACTAAGTGGTGCACACGACTTACTTTGTCGTGCGCACGACTTACTATTTCGTGCGCACGAGTTACTAAGTCGTGCCCACGACTTACTAAGTGGTGCGCACGACTTACTAAAGTCGTGCGCACGAGATACTTATCCAATCAGAATACACTTAACATACATGAATGTTGTTTGAAATGAAAGAAGAAAGAAAGACGTTGGGAATGAGTGAGATGTTGGTCAGTGAGAGGAAGTTAACTGTTGATTTGATACAGGAGAGAGAAGGATAAGAATAAGGAGAAAAATAAGTTTGTTTCATACGAAATAAATGAAAATTTATTGATACTAGTTTTTCTTGTTCTTTAAACAAATTACACTCTGTTTTTATCAAAACATCAAAGTGCTAAGGGTACAGATATAGTTATTTCTGCTTAAAACGCTTTTTTTCAATAGAAATGCGATAAATAGAATCTTACATTCGTGGTTATGATATATCAGCAGGGCTGCATTTTGTACTGCTTATGAAAATTTGTTTTATATTTTCAATACATACATGACCACTTATGTGAGGTCCTGTTTACTGTTAGCTTTGTTTATCAAGATAGATCACCATGGACTTTTCTTAAGAGTTTCACGATGATTATAAAGCGTCTTAATAAAAATGAATTTAGTGTAAAAAATAAATAAATATGCAAAATAAGATTCAAGAGTGTTCATTATGTAAATAAAAAGTGTAAAACGTACGTTTTAAAAGAGATATAACAAACTTATAACAATTTGTTTGTCATATAGATTCAACTATGGATAGCAAACTAATTTCTTTTTATAAACGAGATAACAGGATATGTTTTTACAATTCTGAACGAGTCCTTAAAGCGTGTTTATAGTTCTGAACTAGTCCAACTTCGTGATAATAAAACATTTATTGTGCTCAACTAAATTTGAATATGGAAATTAAATTGCTTCTTTCAGTTAAAATACTTGAGATAAAACATTTTAGTATGAATATAAACATATATATGCCCAATGAATAAGTATTAAATTTTCATTTGAATCAAATTTACGAAAACAATTTGATATTTTAAACATTTAAATTTTGAGCATGAATCTGAGTTGAGCATGAAATGGTTTTATAATCACGGGCCCTGGATGCGTGTGTACAGTTCTGAGCGAGTCTTTAAAGCGTGTTTACAGTTTTTAACGAGTTCTTTAAGCGTGATTACCGTTCTTAACGAGTTCTTAAAGTGTGTTGACAGTTCTGAACGAGTCTGTTAAACATTGTTGCAGTTCTGAGCACGTTCTTGAAGCGTGTTTACAGTTTTTTAAGAGTTGTAAAGCTTGTTTTCAGTTTTTAAGAGGGTTTAAAGCGTGTTTACATTTTTGAACGAGTCTTTTAAGCTTGCTTACAGGTCTGAATGAGTCTCTAACGCGTGTTCACAGTTCTGAACGAGTCCTCAAGCGTGTTTATTTAGAGGCCTGAATTATTTAGATTAACCTGAAAAAAGCAATACACCAGGCTATAAAACTGTAATAATATTTTTAAGTGAATTGTTGTTCTGTTATATATTGTGGTTTTTCATGTATGTTCATCCTCGATTAACATGGCTTGAATTAACATGGTTGCCTTAAATTAATTTGATAATAGATACTTAGTTTATATGAAATCTAATTATCGTACTCGTGCCGTACTGTTGTAGAATGAATGTTGTATGTGATGAGGAACTGTACAGTTCATGTTATTGAATAAATAATTATCTTATCTCTTATCTTATCTTGAAATAAAGATTTTTAAACACATTCTATGAATCCTGCGTTCTGCTAAAATTTCAATCTCAATATGTCTAATAAATACTAAAGCTATACCTTCCAAATTGTGTACACCTCCTCACCATCATAACCAAAGTTTGTGTAGAAATTACCATAACTCTTAACTATCTTTTTAGAATTAAGGCCAACGTTTGTGTGCCAACTGCATCATAAGCACATAACTTTCATACTTCTTATCTCACAGCTTAGACCCCTTGGTTGAACTACCAAGTATCAAATTATAGTCTTTTTTCTCTTTTCAATTTTGCTTGCCCACTTTCCGTTTTATTATTTTTCAAAACTCACATAAGAACTTGTCTACAAACCCTACACTCAAAAACACATTAAACAAAATTTGCAGTTTCTCAATACATGTAAAAACTTGTCTGCGAACCCAACCTTCACAAACACATTAAAGAAAATTTGAAGTTCCTCATTACATGTAAAAACTTGTCTACAAACCCTACACTCAAAAACACATTAAAGTAAATTTGAATTTCCTCATTACATGTAAAAACTTGTCTACAAAGCCTACACTCAAAAAAACATAAAGGAAAATTTGCAGTTTCTCATTACATGTAAAAACTTGTCTACAAGCCCTACACTAAAATAAAAAATTAAGGAAAATTTGCAGATCCTCATAAAATGTTGAACTTGTCTACAAACCCAACCCTCAAAAACATATTGAGGACTATTTGCAGTTTCTCATTACATGTAAAAACTTGTCTACAAACCCTACACTCAAAAAAACATTAAGGAAAATTTGCAGTTTCTCATTACATGTAAACACTTGTCTACAAACCCTACACTCAAAAACACATTAAAGAAATTTTGAATTTCCTCATTACATGTAAAAACTTGTCTACAAACCCTACACTCAAAAAAACATTAAGGAAAATTTGCAGTTCCGCATAACATGTAAAAACTTGTCTACAAACCCTACACTCAAAAACACATTAAAGAAATTTTGAATTTCCTCATTACATGTAAAAACTTGTCTA
>JAULCC010313353.1:0-10053 GCA_032358795.1 Nuttallia obscurata | reverse complement strand
ATCAAACAAGCACTAAAGCAAACACAACAAAACTCTATCGCATTCAATATTTCAAACCGTCTTCAATTATTTTCCACTATTTCAGTACATAAAACACATGCCTCCATGGAGACCTGTGTTTGAATGTTTGCAGTACATTCTGTGGCACTCAGGGTCGCGAAGTTACCCGCTATAAATCGCATTTTGTCATTAATGTGCTCCGTGGGTATATAATTGCGTACGCTTTCATAAACACTTGTCCGTTCCGTCTCGTTTATGGTAGGCAAAACTGCGCTTTGGCATTTCTTGCAAACGCACAAACTTATCAAGAATAAACACCTATTCTGCCGTGATAAGCCCCCGGATAAGACCACAAGCGCTTTATATTGTAAGCATAGGAATGCTCGAACCACACACTACTGTATATTATCAATCTCAACCCAATCATGGTTTTGACTTTTGTTGCCAACAGCTGGGAATCGCCTTGACGTACGATCTCCGAGACTTCGAGGTTTTTTTTTCAAAATCAAGCTTTGATTGATGGGGAAGCTGCGTTTTATTGCAAAATGCCATTTGTAAAGGAACTGTGTTAGCTGATTCTTCGTCTTCGTGTCTTCTTGGATATCAAGAATCGATGTCCGCTGGTGTTCAACATCTAACGGTGCTCTCTTTGGCCTGCTATCAAATGTGTTCGTAGCATCTGGTAGACAGAGAGTAACCTTCCGGTCTTTGTTTATCAGTTCTAACTATACACATTTGCTGGCCACACAATTTTGCTTATGACCTATCTCCAGTGTTCTTATTTTTTACGAGCCTTTATATGAAATCTGCATTCACTCTAGTAGAATTGCCTAGTATGAAGTAAAAACTTTTGAAAATGTGTCCAACACAAATGTTTAAGGAAGGTTAGAGGCAGAATTATGTACATGTGTACATGTTTGTACATAACAACCACCGAAGGGGCATACATATTTGAGTGTTTAAAGTCACTTTGCCCTTTACCGCTGTTGAGTTAATGGATCGCATCCCAGCTCGGATAATGAATTCTCCCATTTCGGCTCATGGAAGAAAGGAATTTTGTCCATGTACGATAAACCTATTTTACTTTTCACGTGATTTGTAGATGAAGTTATGACGTATCGCATAAGCGAAATGACGTATCGTGCGTCATTAACGTTACTTGGTTATCTAAAATCTATTAAACGCCGATGTATAAGTAAGCAAAGTATTGCTTATGGGGGGATCTATTATTTGTTTATTTATATATGATAAGAATACTCGGCAGGCTCGTCCCTTTGTAGATTTCTGATCCCTCGGGTGGGATTTTCCTATCCTACATGAGAACTCATAATGGATTCTTATATTTCATTATGTGAATATATATCCGGGCAGCTTGCTAGAGGTCAATGGTTCTTCTCATGGGCGCTGAGGTCTTCCTCAATCATGGAAAGCTTGAAAATCGCCATATAACCTGATATTTGTAGATATGACATATGTATGACTTAAAACCCAAAACAAGCAAGTGAGATGATAAGATAACACAGTGGACATTTTGAAACTAGATTCTACGACTCTTCAGATCTAAAGGTTAATTTTGACATGCGTGAAGCTTCGTAGTTGATTTATCAGGTCTACGGATTTGTAATTGAAGAGTCGTTGATATGATGCATATTGGTACTACACTGCGTAACGTCCGCAAGTAAGACACATAATTGATTACTAGAGGTTCTACCTAGGGCATTTTGGGATAAAGTATATTCTAAAAATTCATTTTACTTTCAATGCGTTTAAAGGCACCATGCCTAATCGAATATCCAGAATTATTCATAAGTGTTTATAATAGAGCTTCCTATTATATATCATCTCTCGTAAGAAGAGTATTTGCGAAAGTAGGAAAGACTCGACACGTAACAGTTCCTACCATATCATATACGTCATTGATCTCATACATGAGGTATCGATTTGCGTATGATTCAGCATTATTTCGTATGATAAAAATCTTCATACAAAGTGGGGGAGACTAAATGTATAGCAAATACAACGACGAAAAAACACATTATAAAGCAGAAAACTTAATTTGGTGGGGGCCTCTGTGGCCGAGTGGTGATAGATCTAGTCATTGACTCCCAATCTCTCAGCCCCTCGTCGCTGTAAGTTCGAATCCCGGTCCGGGCACTTTGGCTTTTTCAAGTGAGGAAGCCTTCCAGCTGGTTTGCGGTAGGTCGGTTGTTCTACGCCGGTGCGCTCTGTGTGCCTGAAATAGTGCACAGAGGTTCCCCGGGGTCTTCCTCCACCTGTAATGAGCTAGACGTCGCGATATGACTGAAATACTGTTAAAGCGACGTTAAATTCCAAATAAAACAAACAAAAACTAAACAAAACTTAATTTGGTATTAATATCACCAGATAGTCACGGCGGAAACTTCTTTGACTTAAATGGCACGGGATATCTAAAGTAATAATTCAAAAATATGTCCATGCCATTTATAAAAAAAAAAAGCATGCCTTCAGCTTAATCATACTCAAAGACAATAACATTGACGGTGTATCACTACATATACCGCGATGGCAAGTTTAAAAAAACAATACTGAGGGGGGGTTTTCTACACAATGCTTTATTATTACAATACGAGATCGGACGACTGGCAAAAACGTTTTATTTATTTGATTTTGGGGATTTAAAGATTCCGTGCCATTTTAAATAATAGAAAGTTCATGTAAAACTAACTAATGGCATTTACAGGCTAAATATATAATAATTGAAGTGTCCTCTTTCTTTTACATTCGGTGAAATGCGGTTGTTGAACCCTTAGCCTGCTAAAAAAATGTCGTCTGCTTAAACTGTCGTCTGCCTAGATTTTAAAATTCATCAGAATCGCCCAAAATTTGGAGAAAACATTGACCGGGTGTCAAACAGCTTTTATCCTGATTAGACGCAGAGTAACTCATCGTCTAATCTGGATCCATGATGTTTGCAAATTCTATCACGGTCGCCCTTAGCAGGCTAAAGGTTAATCGCTTTATTTGTATAAATTTCTATCCTCCTAATTTTATTGTGTTACCTATGACCTAAATCAAATCGAATTAGCGCTTGCACGAATTGGAACCTTAAGATTAAGGTTTTTCTGCATTCGTTTTCACGATTTTTCTAATGAAATCATTTTACTAAAGAGATATTTTATAAAAACTGGAATACCGGCAGGGTTCAAATGGAGTGTGACACTTTAGAATAAGTGGAATTTCGAAGAGGCGCGGTACATTAACGGTGCTTCGATTTGATTCGCTTATTTGACTTGATTCAGGTCACAATTACATGTGAAACCAAAATCCTCGTTATAAAAAATGTGTATGAATTGTACTGTTACAAGACTATAATGTTTATAACACACATGTATTGCTGCAATGAAGGAAGAAAGAAAACAATTTTTAATTCTAGAATCAGTTTTGTCTCACCACTGCTTGATAACTGGTTCTTTTGGGTTACAAAAAAATGAATACAGCTTACTTATTACGGCGGAGAAACCACAAGAGCGCTGAACCGCTTTACCACAAAGTGTTATACATTATAAATAAAAGAAAAGGGGAATAAACACCAACACAGGCATTGATTAATCACGTTTTTTGCATATATTCAGATCATTACGCACGAGAGTAGCCGTATTATTAAAAAAGAGTGATAATTAAAGACGAAATCAGATCTAGATCATTTACATGTGTTTTACCATAATCATAATGTTTGTCACCCAAGAAAATCAAAATTTGGCAACATATTAAGCAACGATTTGAAGTTCAAATAACAAATAAATTCATGTACAGGTGAATTATGAAAACATTTGGATCGTGAATTGTGTTTTCCATTCTAAATATCAACTTATCACCATAATTGAAAAGTTGATTTAGATACACAAATATAGTGTTCGCATGACATCTTTGTGAAACCTGCTTAGTAACATATTACGGACAGAAAATAATATTTCTTAAAGTAATAACTTTATCTTCTTTATAAAACTGATTTGTGCATAGATGTCTATTACAATTAAGAGATAAATACGGACTGTAGACTAGAATTTGGTTACAATATTAAATGTGTAAGCGTCAAAAGGCTTTGAGATTTAGTTTTTTAACAATATTGGCATTGCTTTTGGCTTTTACTTTTAAGAACTTGGGTTGTAAACATCAAATCTGTAGGCACTTGCTCTGAAAGTTACGGGTAGAAAAATTTAGTTGTTTAAAGTTATTTGTTCTTCTTCATTTTTAAAACACAATCAAGAAATAGAAACATCTCGTCTATCTATCTCTTGATTTTGCTGCACACCCTTACGGGTAAATTTGAGTAGTTGTAGACTATATATTTGTTTAAATGTTAAACGTGTGTTAATGATAGAATTGTTCATGTCTGTAGTGCGTAAATAATCCTGTTACACTCAGCCTTCAACTGTTCTTTCATTGCTGTAGGCGTGTACTTTAAGAATTGGAGGTATAAACATCTAATGTTTACACTCATGCTCCTACGATTTCATTTTTCGAATAAAAATGTGGTTTAGATGGGTCTGTTTTTCCATCTCCTGTTGATCAATATCCCACGTTTTTGTTTACCAGTTTGTGTTGATTACCATGGACATGTGTGGTCCAAGAAACCAGAATGCATACGGTGCACGTTAAGCTAATAATTGAATTAATTCAATGGCATCGTTGAGCCGAAAGTCAGAATAATTCACTGGGTAAATAGCCTCTAAGCAGTCTGCAAAACTAGGCACAGGGGTCATAAAGAAAACCATGTGACTAATAAAAGATCCAAACTCGATTGTTATTGTATCCGTTATAACTCGAAGGCATAAATGTATTTCCGAAAAGATTAAGAATTAATTGAGGAGACATATTCCTCAGTGTGTGTGCCTGTGTATGTTTGTGTGTGTGAAACGTTACAGAGTACAGAACACATTTTGAGGATAAATTATTTTTAATTCTTTAGGTGGAAAAGCTAGATTTTTAGAATGAGGTAGGTGATTGAATTATAAGTAATCTTTTAAATTATCAAAACTGACTACATACATATCAAAATTATTTACATGAGAGTCTGATACATAAGTGTCTTTAACGTTTTTGTTGTCCAATAGTGTTTACATACATAAAACTATGTAACAAAACAGAACTGACATTGGCTGATTGTATGTCATAGAAAATTTTTTTGTTTTATGTACTGTTATGAAATATCGCTTAGTATTTAAGAATAAAATCAAAATGGGACTTTTTTTTCATAACTCTATAAAGACAATAGTTTCATTCAAAATAGTTAATTAGATGAGGTAAAATATTACAGTCAAAGCAATTATCATTAATCTCTCCGTTTATATATCTACCTGTCTTTTTGTCAAAAGGTATAACTGTATGTGTGAATATTAATAGACTCTATTTCTGTTCTTGTGTGTCTCTTTTTAAAATTCGGCAGTCTATTTACTCGATGTGTATTTCTTGTTGTGCGTCTTCCCCTCTAATGATGAATAATGCAACATACATATAGAAAAAATATGCAATGAAATAACATAATTAGTTTGTTTTGTTTATGAGTATCAATTTTATTGTCGTTGTCATCATGAGGATTATTAACAAATTATGACAATAATCATCATTAGTGGCACAAGTAGCAGCAGTTGCGTAAGTTTTTTTTTCTCATTTTCTAAAAGAATAATCATGTCCTATAGCGTTAGATTTTATGATAGAAACACTTATTTCAATTGCCAAGACAATGATTGTAACGCTTATCATTGCAACATCATTTGCTATTATAAAAAGCATTGCTATCTGTTGAAAAGCGTGTATGTCGACGAACGGGTAATAGTAATTACAATAGACGCTTAATTTCAGAAATAATCGACACAGTCCTTGACAAAAGCAACCCTAAGTATCCCAGCATCTAAGCACTGAAGATGTCAGAACCAGAATCAAAGTTTTGAATAGCACCCTTAGACTGCAGCCAGATATGCATCTTTAAACTAGTTTTTTTTAAGCAATTATCCATATTAACTCTTATATACAATGTAGCAACCTAATTTGCCTTTCATATGTACAATTGTTGAAATACTTAAAAAAGTGTAAGACCTGCTGACATATTTACACTATGCATACCTAATTTTAAGTTCTAGAATTTTGTTAAATAGAGGATCTTACATGAGTGTTCATGAAACGAGTTGACTAAAAACATATGACATGAGCCTTGGCGAGTGTCATTTGCTTTTAGTCAACGAGTTTCATAAAAATGATATTGGAAAAACACGAAATAAGATTCTATTTATCACATAAAGAGGAATCTTAAGAAAATTGCAAAAACTGCAAATTAAGCGCGTTTTATCAACTGGTTTCAAGTTATATCTATGTAATTAGTTTCATATGATATTTATGACATTGCTTTATGTCACTCCCAGAAGCCAGTTTATGTGATAAAAGTAGTTAATAAATTAAAAGCCTGAATTAGATAAGTTGTATTTAACGTTGATAACTGAACTAAGTTTACTTTTACAAATATCATTTTGTTCAAATTAATATTTATAGTGATTCCAATACGTTCAAGTGTATTTTCTTTTCATCAGCATATGCATAAAACCCTTTCGATACACGGTTTTAATTTTAGCATGTGTGGACTATTGAGATATTTTAAAATGTTTCTTTGATATTTTTTTAAGCTAACAAAGCTTTATTGAACTTAGATTGGAACTACTTTCTTGGGTATTTGATTGGTACGTGTAAAAATATATATAAAAATGAAAAACAATCTCACCAAGACTATGTGCTAACCAGAATTCTAACACTCCCGTTCGTTCGTATCAAGCACAAAGGTAGCATAGATAATTACTTATAGAGAGTGTCTATTTGTCTATCGTGCATCATGGGGTACGAAATGTCAAATACATTGACAGTTAAAGCCCTTGGTTCTACCACAAAATTACTATGAGTGACTATAGTGGCCCTATCTGAATAAACCTTTCCATCTGGGTAATTATTACACCGATTCTCACATACCGTAATCAACATTCCTCGTTGATGCCTTGTGGTTCGTTTTCGGCAATTTTCGGTAATTTTAGGTTGTTACATGTTTTACGAGCGCGTGGACTATTTTTACAGTGGTTTGATTGCTCTTACTTCTAAACCCCACGAAATGACCACGTCGCCAGCAGGCAAGAGGAGCGGCTTGTTATCAGGGGAGTTAATTTGTACTATTACGTCGCAAAAGTTAATTGTGGCGTTGAAATGTTCCCACGTACAGAATGTAGGAACATGGGGGCTGTAAACCCTGTGTCAACAGGTTAGAGACTTTTACTAGTGAGGTCATAAAATCGGAGAAAGAGTAATCTCAGCAATAAATGAAGTCTTATATCAAAAAGGTGATTAGATAGAAAATACTAATTACCGTAGCTATCGCGTAGGAAATTCCCCCTTAGAATTAATTAATGTAGTATGTTCGACCATCATTTGTTATGGACTAGTCAGTGATTGTTAGTTTAGTTTAAACTTATTTATTTTAGCTCGATTATGTTGAAAGCCTATGGCTTGTATAAACACTTTCGAGTCCGTTTCTTAGATAGAACAAGTACTTGGTGTCAACAAATGAAGGTAGAAAGGCCCCCTTCGGGGCTCGAACCTGCAACCTCCTGAGCGCACGGCGGACACCATATCCACTACGCCACTGCGCCCTTAATACGCCCTCAAGTGATTGTTGGACATTATATATATATATATATATATATCCTGTTGAATAAATTGAGCTGAGCTGAGTATATCAAGAATGTCAGTTTGATATGGACAGAAGATTGTCATTTTAGCAACTACTATATAAAAAAAGAGAATTTTCAATCACTGTAAACATTGGATAACAAATGATGTGTATTCAGGGGAAGAAAAACAATCGGAACATGTAACATACATTTTCAAAGACCAGGCAGCGTTTGGATGGACAAGTTACAAGCCTCTGTATCATCGTATTAAGTCGTGCTTTAAGTATTAGATCATAGATAATATAAACTTTCATTAACACTTTGCATATATTCGAAAAATACTCACTCAGATAATACCTTTGTTTATTTCAGCCTTTTAATATACGGCTTACCAAATCTACCCGTATTCGATTTATTTGTATTTGTTTGAGTAGTAATGATTTAAAATGTAAAATGAAATATAATTAAACTAATAACCTTTTTTCTGGATACTTGCCATGCTACATGTATGAATGGCATGGTGAATTATTGAATTTGAATGAATAATGACTGCTTTTTTTAATATAATGATTAAAGACAGATTAGTTGAGAATGTTATACTATTTGAGCATAAACTATAATACACATTAAAAATCACATTACGCCAGTGTGGCCATGTTTCTATTTCAATTTGCTGATTAGGTTTTTAGTTAGCTATTGGGTATTTTCTTCTATTACTGTGTTTATATGCTTTTTAACTATCGAAGTATAAGGGAACTATTTCTTCTGTTTTATGTTAAGATATATTAACTGACATAAGACAACACTGTTTTAATTTAATCCACTGTTATCAACTTTGTGGAGTTTGAAAAATAGTGTAGACCAAGACCGGACAAGAAATATCCAGACAGGAGAGGTCTTATTTGGGCATTGCATGTTTTTGCAATCCAAGCGCAGATGTGTAGTGGATATGGTGTCCGCCTTGCGTTCAGGAGGTTTAGGGGTCGAGTCCCGAAGGGGGCCTTTCTCCTGTTCTTCATTTGACAACAAGTACTGGTTCTACCCAGGAAACGGACTCGAAAATGTTTCTACAAGCTACAGGTTTTCAACATAAAAGAACTAAAATATTTGTTAAAACTAAACCAAGTATTTGGGACTAAAACATTATTTAAAGTAGATATCAAGATTTACATTTATCTTCGACATAGTTTGGCATGACAACATGAAAACACTTACTACGAAATATTCATTCAAACAATTGCAATACGTATGAACCCACTATGGCTATGAATATTCAACGGGTTATAAAAAGTGACACAGGCAAAACATGCTCGTCATAAAATACACTATAACTATAGGGGATATAATTTAGGGATAATCCCCTTTGAACCCGCCTTAATTACAAATACTGAGGTAGAACACATCATGGGCCTTTATAATAAAAAGGTAATATCTTCTTTTAGCACTTATTAGATGTATTAGGGATAATGGCGACCAAAGGATGACTGACACAGGTAGGGGTAATAAAGTTAATGGACGGCTATATAAGTAATTGGTATAATGGTTTAACAGAGTAGCGAAGGTGTCGATGTAAACATTTAAACATTGTTGCTGTTTCTTCAGTCTGCAATACAAGTTGTAGTTTTGTTATGCCTATTTGTTAGTACAGTAAGTAATAACTATATGTGTTAATATATTCCTTCATTATATAACCATTATTCAGGGGTCTCCATGACCGAGTGGTTAAAGTCGTTGACTTGCAATCTCTCAACCGGGGTTCGAATCCCAGTCTGGGCACTTTGGATTTTTCAAGTGTGGTTCTATCCGGGTGCATTATGTGCCTGAAATAGTGTAAAGAGGTTCCCCGGGGTTTTCCTCCAGCTGTAATGAGCTGGACGTCGCGATATGACTGAAATACTGTTAAAGCGACTTTAATAATATTTTAATAAAATAATATTTTCAATATAAGCCGCAAAGTCAGAAAACCGGCAAAATTGTAACAATTTTGTTCATGACAAAAATCTAGCGAGGATAATTTATTTTTTTTTCTGTAATTGTACATTATTATAAATATTAAAAGGAAATAAAAAAGAAAAATATACCTTAACCTTCTTGTTTTTTGAGAAATATAACATTTTATTACCTCCTCTTTTGTTTTGAAAATGCATACACTTTAACAATGTATCATACACTTTAACAATGTATCATACACGTTAACAATGTATCATAAATCTTAAATTAGCATGTTTTTGCAGCAAAAAAGTTAGCACTATTCGACGACCTTCCTCCATGACAAAGATTTTGTTGGTGGTTCAACTTCCTAGCAGCTCATGTTATCTTCACAAACGTCACTTTGTACCGAATCCGAATGTGGTTTGTCCGAAAT
>JAULCC010313131.1:0-11952 GCA_032358795.1 Nuttallia obscurata | reverse complement strand
GTAATGAGCTGGACGTCGCGATATGACTGAAATACTGTTAAAGCGACGTTAAATCCGAATAAAACAAACAAACAAACTATATCTTTTTCACTGACATCAGAGGTCAGTACTTGTGTATTTGTTTTAAAAAACATTGAGGCAGACCTCACCGGTATCAAAAAAATGTACCTTATTATAAAACTAGCCAAAGACTTCCTATTTTATATAACTGGAAAGATGTTATGATATTTAGCCTTTTCTTGTAAGAAGTGCTTTTTAGTCAGACAGTTTGCTAACAACCTGCTTATTAATGTTACAAAAGTTCGTCTGAACTTGTTTAATAAAATACCTATGAATGATATTTTAAATTTAGGTGACTACTATTACCGAATCGATTCAGTGTTTCTGTATGTAACCTCTGTTCAAATTTTAGTTGATAGATTTTAAGTACGTTTTAAGTCTAATATTAATTAACTGCAACGTAATTTATTTCACACATATAATTTCCGATTTCGAGTGATACGTTATTTTACGGCTTCTTAACTATAGCTTTAAATTACTACCATTGACACCATCATAAATTATTGAGTTTTGAGTCTACATTTTAACGAAAGCAAAGGATTCCGAAGGAACAAGGAAACCTATATAAACACCACGCAACATCAGTAAAACGAAGCAGATAAACCATCAGCGGAGATAAACATTTGCCTCTTTAAACGAACATGATGAAGCCGGCTTTTTATTTAGTCATACTGTGTCTTGCCATGTGTTTGGTTCATTGCACAGCTGTTTGGTCGAAACCGAAGAATCCTGAGCAACAGCAAACATCCAATGAAAACTCAACGAGTCGTAAACGAGACAGTTTGAGTAGTGTTTCGAATGAAAGATACAGGCAAGATGTTTCAGGTTTGTCTATAGTCATACTAAAGCTCAAAGACATGTTAAAATCGAGTTATTTGGAGCATGTGTACATCATCATGAATAAAAACTGTCGCTGAACACGTGTTGTATACTATGTCAATTCCATGCAATAATTGTAATCAATGTGTTAATTTTTTATTTTACTATCAGAGTAGTCTAAGGTATCGTTTATACTACGCAGCTTGAAATGTATATCTGATGCCCTTGATATATGACTAAATATCACGATCACGTATTGTGATGTATTTCAATTTATGTGTACAATTCAATGTGTACCTCAATGTGTGCGCTGGCATTCGCATGTGTGCATATAATGTGTAAATAAGCAAATTCCAATTATATATGAGCGGGTCAGGTATGTTTCAACAGCGTCCAGAATGTCAACAACGATGTGCTGATAAATACTCGATTTTAAGTTTGTTATTGTGAGTTTCGTATTTATTGTAGCATAGGATACATTTCATAGACCCAGTATTGCGATATACATCTCAATTGACTTGCAAAAAAATTCCAATTTTTGCAATTTTGAGCTTTATTATACCTTTAATTGTTGTAATTGATAATCTATTCCGTCCCATGATAGAACATAAACTAGGTTTTCGTCACACTTCTTATTTACAACTTTCAATAGACCTTTTAATTTACAGCATCCTTTGTGAACAGTGAGGGATGGTATAAATGCTTTTATCTGTAGAAACGTTAAGGAAATGCTTTACTTCCCCTGATTATTGCTGTTACTCAATCGTTCTCACTGTTTGTTGTTTATCCCCTTATAGTTATCTCGATCACTTGAAAACGAAATATTTCGAATCAAAACACTAAATGTTTTTCGACATGTGTATTGATTTGTGTTGAAAGGAAAACTAAACGACCGATATTACTAGAACAAAATACTACGGTGTATCAGACCACCTTGATATTTTGGCATTTTTCGCAAATTCCCACTGACCTGTGCTGTTATTCATAAAGCGCCTTAAGAGAAAACTAAGAAAATTTCTTTCTTTATAGAATTTTATACACTCCAATAATTTCAAAAAGGATATAATGATATCACTAAGGTACACAAACTTATTTAGAAAATCGGCTAATTAGTTAGACTGATAATCATGGCAGAACACATCTCCTTAAAGTGTCGTTAGGTTAAAACATCTCTTAGAAGCTTTGTGAATACGGACCAGAAGAAAGAAGAAAATTATAAGTTGTTGCCTATTCATTTCATAGCCTTTTTGTTTCATTCTCCAAACCAAAACTAAAAACTTTATCTTAAAACTGTTATAACATATAGTACAGCCTGTCGTTGAGGGGAAAATATTATTTGTAAGGTATGGAAATATATGCCACAAGACACCGGTAAGTTTTTTTTTCAAACTTAGAAAAGGTTATAATTATTTTGGATGAGGGTTAGTGAAAATAATTTAGACAATTTCTTTATCTCTCAATGTCTATTCAAACTCAAAAAGATACAAAACATTAAAACGCAATAAGTGATGCCATTGACGTCACGTAGTATTTGCTGTAGACGTTATATGAAAAATGCGTTATCTGCGAAATTTTAAGGACCTCGAAATATTAAAGTACATAGACAAATAAATTTGATAAAAATATATCCCAAGATGTTAAATTTTCATACGTGCAATAACACGTAGTTACTTGTGTGAATCACTCAAAAATGTTTTCATCATTCTCGTAAATGCACAAAACACCTTTGTACTTAATTTTTACATGGTAAAATAGGATATTTAATTATTGTCTATGCGTCTGTAAATATATGCGTATTAATCAGAAAAAATATTGCATTTGCTTGGGAACATTGTTTGTATGCAAATGTAAGTTCGAATGGTTATGTTTACATCTTTTTTATCCATCGACTGTTATGCAGTATAAGCTTAGTGTAAGACCCATTTATCTCCAAAAAATATAGAGTTTACGAATCGGTGTCGTATAGCGGCTCCTGGCTGCTTTTGCCTTTCCATCTCGTCCAGACATCAATTCTTCCAATACAGCTTGTTACGAAAGTAACCTTAGACTGCATGTCTAAAAATACCCACAAATGTCAAACTAATGTCACATTAGTTGAAGAATGCAATCCAAAATCTTTTCAGCAAAAACAAGCTCACATACCTAAAATGACATTACAATTTAACATACAATACCTGTAATGTATTCTTCTTGAGTTCTTCTAAAAAACAGCCATATCACCAGTCTACCGGAATCTACTTAGCAGAAAGAAACATTTCTTTGTATAGGGAATAAACTATCATTTACAACTCGAGAGACAAGCAGCTTAACTGATTTTACAGGAACCGATACAGAACATCTAGCAAAGTTTGTTTTAATTTACAAAACGAGGTCTGGTAACTAGGAATAGCTCAGATGTGTGTCATTTCAACTTAAGATAAACGAATACACACAAACAAGTTGATAGTGCAAGGTATGGCAGTTGTAAATTAGAATGTTTTCCTTGGATGATTTAATGTATCGTGGAAGAAACGTTTGGTAAGGAAGCTCAGTGTTCTACTATTGGTGTTTTGGAATTTTCCTCGTTTCCATCATGTTTTTCAAAATACCTTTTTCATACCAGTATCATTAACAAATTATTAAGTTGTTAAACACTTTAGATTTATGTTTTTTAAAGCTAAGTCTTTGCTTTAAGTTTACGAACGAATGTTTTTGTATTATAATATTTTGCGTGTGTTCATCATAATTTGAAGTATGTTTATATTACTGTACACTCAAAAAGCAACACGAAATGATTCAAATAAACTGAAATATAACACGAAGAAAAATACTGAATGTTTTTGGCTAATTTCCCATTAGGTAAAGGAAGAAAGAAGCAACCAGCAGGACCAGGACCATGGTGACGTCATAACTATGTACTGAAATGGAGAAAACTGACCGACAGAAACAATAACGTATTTGTTCTATAGATATAAATAAAACAGAATTATACTTGCTAGTTGTTGGTTGGTTCGACGTTTATAAAAGTCTCGTGCTATTTGCAAAGTGCGACAACGTGGCTTACACATGGCATTTTATACTAGACATGCTCCTGCTAAATATAGTGATGCGTGGTTACAATAGTAGTATCCTTGCATACCATTGCTGCAACTTACTTCCGGCGTAAAGTGGTGCGAAAATAATCGAAATTAATTTAAACATGTTATTGTTCCAATATTTTATAAATAGCATTAACATACAAGTGTCAAAAAACGGGTTTGAAAGAATGCTATGCTTATTGAATTTCTTTCCTACCGAAATACTTACCATGATAAACAAGTTTAATCTTTAACGTTAATTTCTACTTAACATCAAAACTCAAGAAGTGATGTAATTGACGTCACGTAATATTTGTAGCAGACGTAACATTTAATCTGCGCTATCTGCACATTTTAAATGACCACCAAAATTTAACCTTTAGCCTGCTAAGGGTGACTGCGATAGAATAAGATTTAAATACCTAAATCCGAATTCCATATATCCAAAATTATTCAGATTCTAAAAAATATTCTTTTTAATCCATTTATAGAAAGTTCCTGAGCACTTTTAAATTAAATATCCACTCTTGAATTAGTCCAAATAATCAACAAAGATTTTTTTCACTAAATAATATCCAAATAATAATCCAGAATTTTCCCAAAGTAACTCCATGTAATGTCTGAATCCAAAGATAACGAAATATAAAGATATATTGCTTCTCTTGCCTCTATATATGTTTTCAGAAGTTCTAGAATTATCTCGTGTCTACTTGATAACATATAAAGATCATGTGACCAATTGTTTACACGCTGATGCTAAAATTAGCTCGCTTCAATAGTCTCCAATGTTCTAATTTTCTGGAACATTCTATGAGATTCTGTAATGTTCCTTCAACTTCTTCAATATTCTAAAAATAGACATTTCCGGTAAATTAGTGCTCATTAACATTTTAAAAATCAAAACACGTAATTTTTCGCAAATAAGCTGTCTATATAACATATCTTTGACAAACATATTCTCTAAAAAACCAAGAAAACATTTTAGAAACACATGTTCTTTAAAGCAGAATTTGTAAAAATGAACTTTGTAAAATCTTTGATTGTGTCTTGTGTTTGCTTTTGACATAGTATTGTTCATCCTTTGTTCATGCACAGTGTTTGTGTTTTAACTTGTAATATGAAATTATCTGTACCTGTCATTGTTGTTATACTTTCGGTACCGTTCAAAGCGCAACGGATTTTTACCGAAATGGCATCAACAATAAGAATATCGTAGCCTACATTAACAATCCATCTGACGCGTTCCATATGACTAAACACTTCGCAGCGGAATAGAATAAGACCGTAGAAAGGCTGGGGGAGAGTGAAGTATGTGTAGCCGGTATGTGAATTGTTCTATTTCATTATGTTTTGTGATAGACATATCGGCGAAACACGCTGGAACAAAAGGTATACGACATTTAAACGTCACACTGACCTTTGAAATATACTTTTATCAGTTTACAGCTTCAAAGTCATATCATGTATATGAAAAAAAGAAATATATCATAAATCAGAAAAAATCTGATATGATATAACATCAATCAAAAGATATGATGGCCTTGCGAACTTTTTAGACTTAAGATAGCGGATATAAAACAAAGTAAGCTAACAAGGAAATTATATTAAGTGATAGAAAGATAATGAGTAGGATCATCCTTGTGTACATAAAAATTTAAACAGCTTAATAGCGTAGCAGTATCTGGTTAAAACTTTCCATTAAACCATACAGATGGTCAACAGTTCAATCACATCATTTTGATGTTATAAATGTATCTGAAAGGTGGTTTTGTTTTTCATTTTGTTCAATAGAGTCTTAATTTTTTACAGAAATGCATGCTAAAGTAGGCAATATAGCTTCCTACACACCTCCTGAACGTCAACTTAAAAAAGTAGCCGATGTAATTCTCAAAATGACAAATGTTTACAACCTTTCGGCACACGATTTAATGGCGAAAAGACAGATGCACAGCTTACAGTAAAGTACGCTTACGACATTACCGAAGTACAATGTAGCCCACAAAAACGAGCGACATTTTTTAGCAGCGAAATGGCTCGAAATTGTGATTTCGGGATATTCTGATGAAGAAACAAACATAGCTTTGTCTTTACAGTCTTCTGCGTTTTGTACGGAAAAGAAGCTGACTTTTTAAGGAAAGATTATATGTGTATATTTGGTTATGCCATACATCAACAAAAAATGATATCTAATTTTGGTAATTATGGATTTTTAATCGAAGAATTAAAAGATACAACATATGGGTATGACACGATTTATGCAATGATTTATATGCTACACTTTGCAAACAAATACAGAAGATGTTCTAGGGCATATATGGTATATTAATTTGATAAACTGTCAGCCCCGTTTTGATATACTGAGTTGAGTGTGACACAACACTGTTTAATTACATAGACATGGATTGTCTCATTTTACCAGATTATACGTAACCATAAGGTGTTGCCTACCTGGTATTGCAAAGGAAAGAAAGATAACTCTTACGGAAGATCAAGTTAATATGTCCAGAGTTTACTCCCCCATCAATTCAATTAACATAAAATAAGCATGGCCTTACTTTGGCTCCAAGTTTCATTCAAAATGTAAATAAGGTTCATGCAATACTTCTCGAAAGTATTATTGTACTTAGCTATTGCAAATGTGTCACGTATTTGCAAATTGAAAATGTGTCATTTGTCTCTAGCTTACTGGTCTGCTTTCATTATTGTATCGATTCCGGGACACCTGAAGGATTATTCCAGCTCATTCTATTAAACTTCCATCAAGTCTTGTTGGGAAATAGCTTCTGAAGAAACACCAATGACCAACTTCTTGATTAATAAACAACTAAATTTGATTCTCTGGACATTTCTTTTTCATCTATTACACTCCATGAGAATGGCGGCTGAAAACACAAGAAAACAACTGAAGCAAAAGAAAAAAACCCACAAAAACAAACAATAACAACAACAACAACAACAACAAAAACACAGCAAAAACTAAAACATACAAGGAAACAAATTACCAACAAAAAACAATAACAACGACAAACACTTGTTATAACTATAAAAATTAAATGATTTTTGTATAATCGTCATTCCGAAACCCTTATGAGAAATGCACATTTTACAGTACAATATCCCAAGCCCTTCTAAATGATTACCACCTACATATACATTTGTCTTATATGGCTACACAAGGTACATTGTCTATTTGAATCCATTCTTTAATGAACGCGTTACGATCAACTGAGCAATTACCAGACTATGTATCTGTTCCCAGATGAATGGCATACAAAGGTATTGTTAGAGAGCTAAAGTAGGTGTGTCTAGACGCTGATATTTATCAGGACTAAACCAACTTTGCAAATCTCATCAGACAATCTGTAAATTGATATATTTCGGTAACATTTGCGGCGGGATCTATCTAATTTGTAGAAAGGAAATAAATTCTCCCGGACGTTCTAGCAATTTTTACATCTGCCGAAAGTCCGACTGTTAAGAAAAAAATGTGATGAAAGCATTTTGAGTTATACTACTACGCCACATGGAATTTCTTAAGTCATTATAAAACTTAGATAAATCAATGTCTTCACATGGATATTACAAACATCATGAAACATATGCAATGTTTTGTTGTGAGTTGATAAACAGTGCAATCTGTCCCGAGGAACACCCTTTTAAAACATCACAGAACATATATTTATTTTGGACGTATACATAGTGCATTGTTATAACATATGCTTTTGCTTGGTTTAATGATTTTATTCGTATGTACAATGGTTCAGACAATTTAGGGACATTCCAGCTTTTTTGTTAAGGTCAGTCTGGGTAGAACCTGCGACCTTCCTCGATATAGCCAGATATCTCCCTCTCATACGAGAGTGAACCCAAATCAGAATTCGAACCCACACTATGTACAACGATAATTTCAAGTCATTTACTCAAACCACTGAGCTATGTTATACGGCCATGTGATAATATGTAGATACCGATTTTTTACCATTGATGTTTTATGTCTGTTCAATTAAATCAGTTTCAACTTCAGTGTTTTACGAAAATAGCGTTTAATGTTCTGATTTATGTTAAAATAGGAGAAACATGTACACATGTCCATTAAAAGAAATAACAGTGTGAACTGATGAAACAAACCACAATGGTAATTAACCTACATAGGAATACATTGTTATTGTGTCTCTACACAAATCTACTTTATAAGTTTTAAAAGGGAGTGTTTTGTTCAAATTTCACATATTAATTACCCAAAGCAAATTCGTAATGGATAATAAATTTCTTAGCTTTTTTCACTAACTATCGGCTTCGAAAATAAACTTTGTCGAATGAAAAGGGTACGATAAGACTTGATTGGTTAAAATCTTTATTTGAATTCATATACACTTCCATTCTGATGGAATGACGAGAGATCTATATAACAAACAGGTTTGCACTATATATGTCTTTGTAAATGCATTAGAATAATAGCCACCAAAGGTGTTCAGTGGCGTTTTGGATATAGTATCCGCCCTACGTTCGGGAGATTGCGGGTTCGAGCCCCGACGGGGGCCTTTCTCCTGACACCAAGTTTTGGTTCTAAACAGGTAACGGGATTGAAGCTGTTTCTACTAGCTTTCAACATAATCGAGCTAAAATAAAGTTTAACCTAAATAACTAAAATAAACTGGCTTTACCAATTACACAAAATATTCAACAAAACTCAACTCATATTAAAAGTTAAGTAAATTAGTTAGGCATGTACTAGATGAAATTTTTGAACATACTTGGGCACATTTGTTTTGCCATGTCTGTGTAAAGTTGTTACAAAGGTTGTATACCTTAATCAAATATTGCACAAGTTATCCTACAGCCAACACGATGGACGTTTGACTGATTTTAACCTTTAGCCTGCTGAGCAAATGTCGTCTGCTTAAACTGTCGTCTGCCTTAATTCTAAAATTCATCAGATTCGCCCAATATTTGGAGAAATAATTGGCCGAGTGTCAAACAGCTTGGATCCGGATTAGACGCCGAGTTACTCCAAGCTGTTTGCAAATTCTATCTCGGTCGCCCGTAGCAGGCTAAAGGTTAATCTATTAGATAGGGTTCCTCATGAATCTGCAAACGCATCTACCGATTGTTTCATACTAGTAGTGCAAAAAAAGGAAACGACCTTCAGGGTCCTCAATGTTATAATGATTTCGAACATTGTATATCACTTGCAACTTGTTCTGTGGAGAATATATCAATATGCACTGGCGCTACTTTAGGCTTGTATGTACATGTACCACAGGTAACAGTGCCTATGCACTCTTATTCTTATACATGGAAGACTAAGATTAAAACATCCAGTTTTTGTCATACTGGTGTGTTTCCTTAAAATAGATCAGGGTCAGAGTTTGCTCTTTTTGCAAGGGCATTTATAAGGAACAGTCATGCTTGAACGAAGTCTGCAATAATGCAGTCTTTTGCACCACGCTCGGGGAACGAGTTGTTTATAAGCTCCCTTAAGCCGTTCAAATAATCAGTAACTATATGAAGATGCTCAATTATCTTCAGTATGAAATAATTGGAACCAAGCTTACTTTTAAAACTAGTTATATCTAATCCTTACATGGTAACGTTCGATTATTCCAGCAAGGTTTTGTACACCGTCTGTCTTCATTTGCTTAAAAAAATGTTATGCTGTAACTTACAGCAGAACACATTGCGAACATACAAGAATACTATAGATTTCAGAACCCTACCTTATAATGGAATCTACAAATGAATCAAACAAGTATTTAAAACCGTTATATTCCTTTACAGCAACAATTACATGTATTTTATAATCCAGATGACCATGTAATACTCGGTCGAGATATGTAGGCGGTATATTTTGTTCTTATTCTTAGAAATTAAATTTAAGATATTGCTAGACTCTCTATTATAAATGAATATTGGCTTCAGACCAAGTGCTTAGACTGTCAGTTGTGATCGACAATTGTATAGAAAGACCCTATTATGTCCAAAACAGACACATCAGGTATTACAATTCTCATAAATCGGAAGACGTTTTAAGTTGAGATCTTTACTTCAGGCCTCTAGAATACATGGCAGAAAATATGACAACAGATGGTGACTATGAAGTATGGGTCTATTAATACTCTGATGACTTGATCATAGGTCAGGTTCACACAAGATATATGTCGCAAAGGAATTACAATGTCCGGATCTACTACAACATTAAGGACAAAAATTATGCAGATAATGTTTTTTTTATTAAAGCATAAACAATTATGTGAAAATTATGGGGTACATTGTCTGTTTGGTCAGGAGCGTTATAGGTATACATGGTTTTATTTCTACGGGAAGTTGAATAGGATGAAACTGAAATTGACATAGTCAAAAAGAAAGACATCAGCCTACAAGTCCGCTAAAATATTGTGTTACCAGTCTTGAAATTGCTTTAAGTAGCATAATGATTCAGTTAGCATATGTACTCATTTTTTTTTCAACAAAATTTGTCAAAATCAAGAATGTAACACAATAAAAGACTAAGTATGTAATACCGGTATTTACTGAATTTTGTTCAATATTTTATGTTACATGTATTTGGAAGCTTATTTTGGTGAACATATACATAATAGGTAACAGGCATCCATTATAGTAGCATCTTTTTATTCCAGCAAAAAATGAGTTTATGAGATTAGTCTTAAAGATTTTTCATGAAAATATTGTAGAGTACCTTTTTTATTCGACCAGGAGTTCTACAATGTGCATATTTGATACCTACAGTTAGTGAAAAAGGTAAAAATAGTTTTGCATCGAGGAACGCCATTAATTGTAACTTATAATTATATCTTTTGTGTTTTTACTTCGCAGCTTGAGAGATACAGTGATGCTGTGGCAGTCCTTGACAACACTCTGAAATTGGGTTTGTATGTTTTTCAATGTCGCATCAACGGTATCGATTTTTGTCCATACCCAGTTGAAGAACAGAGAAACTGCATTAATATATAAGGTAAACCGCACAATGGACATAGTTTAGCTTAATATAATAAAATTAAAGAAACAAGAAAAACTCATTTATGATAATACGGGAAAATTGTTAGAATTCGATTAAATTTCCGTTTTTTACTTGACTAAAATGAATTGTTTACCATTACATATTACATACATATTTTGTTATATCTCCATCTACTGATAAATAAAGTGTTTTCATTAAACAAAAATGTTTTAGACATAGATATAAATACATTGATTGACACCCATACACCCACACACTCACACATTTATTTTTTATTTTAGGGGCCTTAAATCTTAAGTTTCTGTATGCAAGCAAATTTTTAAAATTATAGACAGTATCATGAGAATCCTTCTTAATAATGTAAATACTAGATAAAGATCAATGTTGATGAAGGCTTGATACTGACTGCACTTGTGTTGGGTTTAGTTTGCTATATATGCAATAGAAATTCAACTTTGGATATAAAGGTAATTTACAATACAGCTTCCGACGACCCTGCTATAATAAAAGGAGGGGGCGAACAAGGAATATTGAAAAAAAACGCACAGATGTAAACAGCAGCAACTACAACATTAGTTCGCCACTGAATAAGATAAAACAATAGAATGTGCTCTGCAAATGAGGCACGTGTACAAAAGAAAAAAGTGTAAAATAATTATCTATCATAAAAGCTAATATTTCGCCTTTACATTTTTTTGATACAGTAACTTTATATACTTGCACATATTTTGAATTAACCTACCTTTCCTATTACAGTTGATAATGCACACGTGTCGACCTTATAGCACTATTTTGATACTCGCATTATCAGTTCTTGAATCAGGCCGTTTCTTGTGCCAGAGCGCGTATTGCACATTTGCTACGCTGACACTCACTGTAAACTCGTTTATACTTATGGGGCTGTATAATAATGTATCTTCTAGTGGACTCGCATGTGGAAGACAACTTCTTGCATCATGGTACTAGGTATGAGAAATGAGCGACTAGTTTAGTTTATTGATCGTGTGTGGTGTAATGGTGATTCAGTTGTACGCGCAA
>JAULCC010313130.1:3261-15016 GCA_032358795.1 Nuttallia obscurata | reverse complement strand
TTTCAAACTGAAAGATAAAAAAGAAAGATGATTTTACAATTTGTACCTTTAATCTTTCCTCCATTCTGCGTGCAGATATGTCACTATCTGTTAAAGCCTTTTGTAGTTCCTGTAATTGAGCCTTCAGCGCTGCACATTCTTTATGGGCGTTATCCACTGTCTGTTCTTTCTGGTGTAGATCTTTATTCAATGCGGCATTCTTTGCCTCAGCTTTTCTAAGCTCTTGGCTCAATTCCTCTGTCCTCTTCTCCAGCATATTGCCAGTATTAGACTACAAAAACCAATTTAGAAAGGTATTTCATTAACTGATTTCATGATCATGGTCTTAATAAGCCTTTTTTTGCTATAAAGCATATTATTTCTTTTGATATAAAGCAAGCAAAATGATCATTGTAAAATTGACATTTTTTTATCATGGTACAGGCTCATGAAAAGATCTATGGAATAGTGTTTAACACATGACAACCGCATGTCTCCAGGTTATTAAAACCAGTATGTAATTTTCTATACATACCACAGTATGTACATGATTCATTTGTCCTGTCTTCATACGCCTGTTTACAAACATGGATGAGAACTTATGACATCATGTACATGAATTATGAAGATATATAATGTGGTGTACTTGGCCTTATTATTACACTTTCAATTTTTTAAAGTTTGAAGTGTTTACTTCAAGTTATATTTAAAAATAGTCCTTGTTTCAGGATTAAAACTAAAATTAGTTTAGTTTTGGACAAATATTAAACCCAAGTTAAAATCGGAGAGTTTTTATATTCCGTTTTTGCTTATGTTCCTGTTTACAACATACTTGTTATATAGTCAATATGTCAACATGTCATCAGCTGGAAAGTAAATGATGGCATTGGTAAAGCTTGTTTTTCCTTTCACTGTATTGTCATGTGATAAAAAGAATCCTGCATTTGGTATCTTTTTGTATTAATGTTTATTAAACTCATTCAAAGGCTCGCTAAATAAAATTTTCCTGAACTAAATAAAGTTGATACGAAAAGACAACTCATATAGTATCCTCTATAATAAACATTCCATAGAAAGATCATATACAAAGATTTTATAGCACTGAAATCAGTACGAGTCCTGGGGCCGGTTCAACCTGTCATATCTGGGACAGCAAGTTAACATCACTCACTCAAAGTGGTGTTTCTCCCCAGGAAGCCAGTCATCTGCTGATGAATTCCTTAGTACAAGGACGAAAGCTCCAGGATAGCTTTCTCACTAGTTGTGTTGGTTTTCAAAAAGTATAAGATTGACATTAAATATGAAGTATACCACACAGTTAAACTTTCACCATAAAACATACCTGTTGTTGTGTCTGTAGTTGCGTTTTCAACTTGGCTATCTCTTGTTCCATATTCTTGTTGGTGTTTTCTTTGGCATTCAACTTCAGTGCATTGCTTGAAAGCTCTTTCTCCATGATGGATACTTTCTGTTTAAGGCTGGCAACATCTGCTGCAGACATGGACTCAGACCTAAAATGTTAACATCATGGTTACTGTAATATCTAATGTCAGTGATTAGTGGGTTCAAACTTACACTCAAAATCAAACTCAACTTTATGCTATGGAAAAAAGGCGCTGTTGTAGGGCAAGTAATATTTTCTATGCTTGTGGTATTTCATTGTTTTTCAGCATAAATATTCAACACTAAAACATTAAAGGTATTTAAATAGATTTTAGGGATATATTACACCCCTTAATAAAACCTCTTATAGAATCTTGATAAAAATAATTTGGCTTCCTCATATCAAGATCTGCTTGAAAAATAATACTATTGACTTGACAAAGGCGACAAATCAAGATAAACCCAATTAGGTTATTTTCCAATGGAAGCAAATAGTAATCAAGCTCTGTTTACCTATTAAATGAACATTAATCTAGCTTTTTGCACTTAAAGCAAGCAGAAATTGAGCTATTTTCACTTTAAGCAAACAGTTATATACCTTTATTTCTGCTTATAAGCAAGTCATAATCTAGTGGTATTTTTACTTTAAGTGAGCAGTTATATACCTTTATTTGCATCATAAGTGAGCAGTAAACTATCTTTAGTCCATCTTTATTTTCACTTCAAGCAAACAGTAATCTACTTTTTTTCATTTTAAGCAAGCAGTATTATAGCTTTATTTCTTAAATAAGCAAGCAATACTCTAGATAGCTTTATTTCCACTTCAGCAAGCAGTAGTATAGCTTTATTTACGCTTTAAGCAAACAGCAATCTTCTAATATATTTTTTATCTGTCAGTCTCATGCCAAGTCTCCATTTGATGAATGAACAAAAACCTACTGTAATTTAGTCAAGGATTCCCTCAATGATTTATTTTCTTCTGATAAAATGGACAGTCTGCTCTGGTCTCCCGCTTGGGCTTCCAAATTTTGTATAACTGCTCGCAACTGATTAGTTTCTGCCATGTGTTGATCATGGGTGTGCTGTAAGCGGGCATGTACAGCTTGTGTCTCACGAAGCTGTCAACAGATATAAAACACTGATCAACAATCTTATCTACTGTCTAATGTAAACAAGGAACAATAAACCTAATGTATAACTGTATACAGATTATACTGGTAAATGCACTTCACATAATATATGGGGCAAATACAAAATGTACTGATGACAACTTAATCCTTATGAACATGCTTAAAGTATTGTTTAGCTTTGTTTTTGCTATTGCTACCTAACACATGATTCATATTACATGCAATGTAATTTCAACAATATCCCCAAATCTTTCAATTCTCTGCAAAAACTATTGCATGTGCATTGAGAATTTAGTATGAGTATATAAATTCTTTGCATGGCACCAGTCAGGATTAAGCAGACTTAGGAAGAGGCTCTCTAGAGGGAATTATTTTATCAATTCAGTTTCAAAAGGAAATTTCAAAAAAATCTGTACGCATTATTCCATATTCCAACATGTCTGATGATAAAAAGTCAAACTAGATATTCAAAGATATTCAGTAATATAAGATATATTTTAATAATGCATTCAAGTGAAGTAATATCTAAAGATACATAATTAATGAACTGCTAGGTATAAACTACATTATGCATTGGGGGAGTGAGGGGATAAGAAAATTTTGAAGAGAAATGGGACCTAATTTTGGTCCCCAAAATGGTCAAATATGTGCCTTGGATTGAAAGCCCTGTGTTAGGGCAATAATGTAATGTTAGTTAAAAAAATAAAAATAAATTGCAAACACTTTTTCTTAACCTGATAATCAATTTTTTCCTTGTACTTTTTCTCCAATGCCTGGGCGTTGATTTTCTCTTGGTTTAATTCTTGCTTGATCTCCTTTAACTTGGTGTTAGCTGCCATGACCATTTGCTGTTCTGAAAAAAAAAATCAAACTGAAGTGACTATATTAACTATTAAGGCTAGATTTGCAGACAGTGACAACAGGTTAATTAGCAACAATAGTTGCAGTGATGCATTTTCTTTGAAAACCTTAGTCCTTTGAAACAACATTGAGTACAGTAAAAGGCATATCAAATGCTTAGGAACCACTAAGAATGCAGCATTGCCAATAGAAAAAAACTAACCTTCTTGCAATGATCTTTCTTTCTCTTCCAGTTGTCGTCTAAGTAATGCAACTGGGTCTCCTTTCTGTGATTTCTGAAAAACAGGATAGGATGGGGAATAAGTTCATAGGGAGAACTTAGCCAAACATTGTACATAGATCAATGAGCTTTATAAAATAAATTGTAGACCACCATCAATATGAAAGAGCACAGTGGTGTAGCTGATATGGTGTCTGTCTTGTGTTCAGGAGGTTGAGGGTTCGATGCCCAAGGGGGCCTTTCTCATGACCTTCATCTGACACCAAGTACTGGTGCTAACCAGGAAAACATAAGCAGGCTAAAATAAATAAGTTTAAACTTATAAATTATGAAATTTAATAAAACGGCATCATTCCTTTACAAACACATTACATAATGTTAAATCTAAAGATGACTTGCCTTATTCCAATCTGCTGCAGAACCACCTTGCTTGTTCAATAAAATGTCAATGAGAGATTGCACCTCAGCATCGTTCAAAGATGCAGATTTCACTGAAGCTATCAGCTTTGAAGTGTTACCATCTGCAAAATATAAAGCATAAACTTATCTACCAAATTTTCAAAAGAACATATGTATTAAAATACAGCTTTGAACAGATATGAACTGAAACTAGAATCACAGTTGTAAAAGTCTTAACCTACTTCTAACATACCCCCCTCCCCCTCCCACACACTTTATTCTGCATTAGTCATTATTTTTACTCTAAATTTAACATAAAAATCCAGCTGAAAATTTGTCCAGACAGAGTGAATATGTTTGCCATATTTGATATAAACATTTTCTAACTTCTTGCAACAAAGACTAAAGGCATATCAAAGAACACATAAACACGGAATTATGCAAGTAAACGGAATCGCAACATGCGTACAGTATACAGGTAACTCTCATTTTAACAATAGGGACATTGCCAGACTGGCGAGACTTGAAATTTGCGTCAATGCAGTCATTTTGATACAAGACAGATAGCGAATCTCACCATATATTTCTATCTAGCGACTATAAATGCATCTGGGTTATACAGAGCACGATCAGATAAGCGTCTAACTGATACGGATGAGGGGCCTATTGTTGCTCGGCGAGATCTCCGAGTTGAGATTCCCTTTGTTCTGAATTCCGTGACATAAAGTTTTAATCTTAACCTGGACATTTCAGTAATGTAGTGTATGAAGAATATGAATTCTTCATATTTATTACCACTTGATAAAACAATTACATCTATATAAATTCCAATTTGAACAAAAACAAAAAATTATCTAAAAGCTGAAATACCTGATTTTTCCTTATTATTAACTTTCACATCAGCGTAGGATGGTTGCTGTACAGCTGCCTGAACTTTGCTTTCAGTAACCTTGACAATTTCTTCCACAACTGGTTTTGGTTGCTTAACCTCTGCTTCTTGCTTCTTGGACTTTTCTTTGCTTTCCTTCTTGCTTTTATCTTTCTTAGCTTCATGCAACAGCTTGAGCTCCAAGTCGTCCATTGGAACTGGTCCTCTGTGCACTATTTCCTCAATATTTTCTTCAGGAACAACGGGTCCCTTCTCATCTCTGTTATGCAGGATTGGCTTGGCTGGCTTGTCTCTCTTCCTCAATGCTTTCAATGGTTTATCTTCTGCAGGTTCAATAATTTCAGGCTCAAGCTCCAAGTTGACCATCTTGTGTTCCTTAAATTCATGGTCTACAACAGAACTCTTCGGAGATTGATCTCCCTTCCCTTTCTCTTTCTTCTTGAACTTTCTTCGTGAGTCTTTTTCTGCCTTCTTGTCTTGCTTCGCCTTCTGGATTTCTGCCTCTTGTTGTCTCTTCTGTTCTGCGATGACTTCTTCAAAAGTTTTTTCTTTCATAGTGAATGCTGAAATCAGGTATATCAGGACTGCCGATATAACGAAAACAACAGCTCCTATCAATACTACTTGCAGCTCCATGGTAAAACTTTAATGTATCAATCTCTTGACTTTAAATGAAAAGATCAGAGTCTGATCAAAAAAATCCGCTAAAAAAACCCTGCTATTTTCCGTTTTGTTTAGATTTCCAACTGGATTGGTTTTTCAGCGATAACACACGCCCCTCCCCTGTCCCCTGCAGTCACGATTCCTGAAAAATAAGTCAAGTATTTGCTTTAAACAAAAATGTAATGACAAAAGCCATTTAAGATCGTCTATATTTAATGCAAGCAGTCTCTGATTATACGCTTCTATGCCGAATGTACTGATGCAGACGGGATAAAATGTTCCACGTCAACAGGTTTCAGACTATTACAAAAGATTTGACACATGCTACAAAAAAATCCATCGCTGTTTTCCATATAAAATAGACTTATGAAATAATTGCCATGCTGACAGATAGAGTAAATTAATTTAAAATATGAAATAAAGTAGTAAAAAACTCACGAATCTCCTGTTATTTCTGTGATATGGTGGAATTACTCGAACACCTATCTACCGGTATGTCGACACAAACGTTAATGGAGGATCCTTTAATCGACCTATTTTTGATAAAACGGAGAATTTCATTGGTCACTTTCTGACAGCGCAGTGTTATCATTAGTTTACCTTCCCTTACCCTTATGGAATGGTGTGATCTCTACTGTAGTTTCTAGCAACAGACTTTTAACTCAGAAAAATTATGATACTTGCCACAACAATAAATTTAACACTGTGCAATCAGAGACAAGTAATGAATTATCAGCACAATAAGATTATTTGTTTCTGCCTCACCTCTTTTATTGACGTAGGAGTATGGTTTATAGTTTAAACAGCAGACACATTTCCAATAAAGAGTCCAATATAAGCGCCATCTGTTGTTCAAATTCAAGCACCTGTCAAGTTGCCATTCTTTGTGTAACCGCGCCGGCATCTTTGAAGTTTTCGGTCTTGTTTTGATATTTTGTGGATAATTACTATGCCTCAACCCCAGAAAAGATCGTTGGAGGAGGCAGAGTCCTTTTTAGAAGGCGTAAAAGTTATTCTTTTGGATATAGAAGGCACTATTCTGCCAATAAATTTTGTGAAGGTAAATAATTTTATGATAAAAAAAAGATCACATGGGTTTCCGCGTCGTTTCTTTGTTTTCTGTTCTAGTAAAATTTGGTTATCGCATATATTTTTTGATGATCTTCTATTGTCTCTAATTAAAACCCATACATGATTGAACGTCGTAGTTAGCATGACATTAAGTAAGTCGTCGGTAATCTCAAAATACACCAGTGATGAAAGGAGGGTCGTCTCAAAGTGTTTTGGTTTTATTAACAAGGGAGTCAACCTATGTTATGACTGTCAAAGCTTTACATTTGTTATTCAACTAAATTCTAAAATGACGTAAACTTATGCATGATAATACATTTTCTCTAGTTGCCGCTGAAATTTCACTGTTCTGCAATGATTTATGTATAAGAGCTTTCTAAATTTTACTATCGAAAGTTTATATCGGTGAATTAGTCATCAGTGATACTCATGCACGGATCTGAAGTGTTTTACAAGAGTAGTTCCCCTTCGATAAAACTCAAGATATTATTTTTATATATAGCCTATATATACAATCTGTTTATCCTGTGGTCAAAGCAGGAATTCAAATAATTGTTGGTTTTATCTACCAGGTCCAGATTTCTTTACACCTTTTTCCAGACTAAAGGTAGAAATCCTGATTATGCTTATATTTAGCAGATTTACAGTCAAAACGGTAAATGACACAAAAGGTAAATTGAGTTTATAATATTAATGTAAATAGATGTCAAAACAGTAAAACATGTTTAATACAGAAATTTCACAGAAATGTTTGTTTTACATTACTAATGAATAATAGAAAGATAATTGGGCTAAAGTTCAAATCTTATTTTATTTCCAACGATTGGGAAACAAGTTCTTACAGCTTATATTAATCACTCTCGTTGGTGCAGATGGAGGCGTTTTTGTGGTCTTAATTGTAGGTGGAAACCGGAGTACCTGCGGAAAACCTACATATGCCAATGGGAGACCACTACAGAACCCTCTCACATACTAGCCGCGACCGGGATCGAACCGGGGTTGCATTGGTGAGAAGGGAGCATGTTACCACTGCGCTATCCAGGCTAATTCACAGTCCTTTATATGGTGTAATTTACCTATGATACTAAGGTTACTGTTATAGTAGCGTTTCTTAACTGTTTGGGATTTATACCATAGCAGGGACCAGTAATTAATCAAAAGCATTTTTATTAAATAAAACATTTGCTAAAGATGTTTTCATGTTGATTTGGATCAAGTATGTTTAGATATTACAGGGTTTTGTTAAATTTATCAAAAAATATTATGTTGGTAACAGTATTCACTCTTTGAAACCTTTTACTGTTTTGATTAATTTTATATAATCAATTTACCATTTTTGTCATTTACTGTTTTGACTGTCACTCTATTTAGCCCACCCATCACGGTATTGTATATAGACTTTTATGGCCGCTTTGAAAGAACTACCTCAGTAATTAATTTTTTAAAGATATTTACAAAATAATTATAGAATTGGAATTTCAGAGGTGGCTTTGTAAGTAATTGTGGCTGTATTGGAATAGGCACAACTTTTGGATGGTCAGAAATCGGAGTTGAGTCATGCAACCAAGTAAATATTTGTACTGGAATACTACTTTTCATGAAATATGTTAAAACAAGATGCAAGGAGCTTTATTTAAAGTGAGATATTATACTAAGTTGAAACATAAGCTTTAAGCTATTTACCCCCAAACAACAGTATAACAATAAAAACAAGACAGTTTATAACTAACATATTAAAAATGTGAAGGGGATTATTGTCACAAACACAAAATAAGGAAAAAAGGATTATTAGACAAATAGATATATGCATTTCTTTCAAAGATTGCCTATTTTCATGGGTTATTACAGTTGTATTGCAACATTTTGGTTTATTGTGTTGTTTGACCTATCCTGATCAGTTGTAAATCTATGTCACTCATAACATAATTGTTCTCTGTAAGTTCAAATGAATTTTATTTTCTAGCTGAGCTGTTTAATTATCCTGTTCTGGCTACAGTTTCGTTCATCTCCTGGAAAATAATAATATCTTGGGGACAATTGAAGTGCATTTAGCTCATGTTTTCTCTATCAGGTTTTGAAATAAATGTCATTACAATTTATATTTCAGGATAAGCTGTTTTCATATGTATCAGACAATTTGGAGTCTTATCTGACGACAAGGTATAATGAAAAGGAGACACAAGCTGATATTTCTGCTCTGAGAGATTTGGTAAGATCATGATTTAAGTTTAGCCAGTGTTTTGTTCTTAGACTGAGTACATAGCACCAATATTTTACAAAATGTTGAAGATTCAGAAGGAAGCAAATGAATCTGCTAATTTATACATATAAACCGTCTCCTTAAAAAAGTTTTGTGGGTAAAAAATGAAAAAAACACAAATTAAGCAGAAACAGAATAGGTTGTGTGCAAAGGAGGCAGCAGGTTTGAACACAATATGGACAAACGCCTTTCTTGTGACCTTCATTACACACAAAGTTCTCGGCACTTTGGATTTTTCAAGTGAGGAAGCCTTCCAGCTGGCTTGCGGTAGGTCGGTGGTTCTAACCAGGTGCACTCTGTGCCTGAAATAGTTTATAGGGGTACCCCGGGGTCTTCCTCCATCTATAATGAGCTAGACGACGCGATATGACTGAAATACTGTTAAACCAACATTAAATTCCAAATAAACAAATGAACAAACACACAAATTATGAAGTACTGCTTCTACTCGATCAGAAAACAAATCCAAAAGTTATCTTTAAGACAAGGCATTCAAAGTTTATTGAGCTATAAATTAAATAAGTTGTAACTAAATTACAACCATTATATTTGTATGTCATGTAGAAATGCAGTTTATTGAAAGGAACTACCACAGGTTGACCAAGATTGCTATCTTTTCAAAACATTTCACATAAGCCTCAAGGGTGTTGTTGAATCAGATTTCTGTGTCAATATACAGAGCAAGGAACGTCATATATATATTATTCTCTCTCATAAATATAAAAGTCTACGGGATATGTATCCTCCATGGATCCTGCTTGGAGAAAGTCACTGTTTGATTTGAATTACCTCCCTTAAAGTCTTATGTTAGTAAATCCATCAATTCTTGAATCATTATGATGATCCAGTACTTTCATATCAGATATATGTAAGATAAAGCATGTGATTATAAAGTATATATAACCTGCTCTCGCCCTTATTAATGTTGATTGTGCATTGTTTGCTATAGAAACTTGCTGAAAAAAGTCAGTAGCAAGCACATTAGATAAAAAGTATCTATTTCCTTGTTGCCTGAGAGTTTTGTATTGATATATTGGAAATGGGTATTGAATCAGTAGCAGACAATGATACATCAATGACATTTGAATCAATGTCACCCCTGATTTCCATATTTACCTAAGCCTGAGAGCAAATGTACTTACCCATTTTGAAATCCAATTCTTATGTAGGCCATGAAAGACAAGGAAGGTGGATCAGAGGTCACAGAAATTCCAGCTGATGGAAACAAGAAAGATGTCATCAAAGCTGTTGTGGCCAATGTTAAATCCCAAATGGATGCTGATAGAAAGTCGACAGAGCTTAAACAGTTACAGGGGCACATGTACAGAGAAGCTTACAAGACTAAAGCAGTTGTAGCAGAGTAAGTTATGTCACAAAAGTGTTAATAGATGTTCCCTTGAAGTAAGCTTTTATTTGTCAATCTGAATAATCAGTACAGAAGAATATTGTCTGACCTAGAAACCCTTGACTTTATAGTCAAAGGATAGTTCCACTACAATTTATAGTCAAAGGATAGTTCCATTATAATTTACATAGGACAGTCATTACATTCTGCTGATACCTGAAACTGTTGTGTATCACCTGAAACTGATTTCCATTAAATTAAGGTGTACTTTCTGATACTAATTTACACTACTAAGGTGCACTATCTGAAACTTAGGTGTACTTTTTGATACGTATATCCCAAACTTAGTATTACAATAGCAACTAAAGTTTCTATCTGAAACTAAGCTGTTCTTCCTGAAACTGAGCTGTACCACCCGAAATGTAGATTTTCAAACTCAAATTTCAAACAACATGTAACACCTCAACTGCAGTGGAATACCTGAAACTGCCTGAATCAAAGTGCTACCTGAAACCTCAAGGTTAGATTATCTGTTATACCTCAGACTAAGGTGTTATACCTGTCTCTGGTATGATGCACAGCCTCAATCAATGTACTACATGGAACCTCAATTTACATGAAACTTATGTGTTAATACCCCAACTAGTGTGTCATTCCTCATACTAGTGTGTTTTACCCAAAACTAATGTGTTATACCTTAAACTCATGTGTTATACCCCAATTAAATGTGTTTTACCCCAAACTAATGTGTTATACCTCAATTAAATGTTTTTTACCCCAAACTAATGTGTTATACCCAATTAAATGTGTTATACCCAAAACAAAAGTGTTATAACCAAACTAATTTGTTATACTCAAACTAATGTGTTATTCTCCAAACTTATATGTTATATACCAAACTAATGTGTTATACCCAAACTAAGTTTATGATGTTCAGTTATATACCTTGCTATACATGTTGCATTGAGATAGTCCTTTACAATTTTAGAAAAAAGTTACAGTTTTAAAGAATCTCATTGAAACGATATTTAAGACAAGTTTAATTTTAACTTAAGAAGTCATATTGAGTGTTGCTTGATTTAAAGTTCTGAGGTGAACACTACTTTCTACTCATAGCTGTGTTTGGCATTTCAAACACAGGTTATGAACTTGGACATTGTTTGTATGCAAACTTACTTATTAATCTTTAATTTTTGTGTCTTTCTTTTCTAGATTATTTGAAGATGTGATTCCAGTTTTGCAGCAGTTACACGATGAACAGTTTAAGTTGTATATCTACTCCTCTGGGAGTGTAGAGGCGCAGAAACTCCTAGTTCGTCACACAACAGATGGAGATATATCAGAGGTCAGAGGAAAATTAAAATTTAGAAAGTTTTTGATAAACCAGTAGCTTAATTCATGTTTATTTAGAATGTGTGTTTGTGGCATAATTTAGTAAAGATACTGTGTTTAGTTCTTCATCATGAATATTTCACTTGTATATATAAGCAATTAAGTCAATTTATTTAATCATCCTTCTGGGTAACTTAACCAGTACATAGCAGCATCTTGCCAA
>JAULCC010313019.1:0-11952 GCA_032358795.1 Nuttallia obscurata | reverse complement strand
CGACATTTGTTTTTGTTTTGTTGACCTTCTACGTGAACTTCCGGTATGCATAAATTAAACATCGTGAAAATGTCGGAAAGTAGCGAGCGGGTGTTCGCGGTGTTCGCGGCGATATTTGCTGTTCAAGATAGGCTCACAAAACACTTATCTTATGCATTTTATGTGGTCAAACAACTTTTTACCTTTATATAAGCCTTCATGACCCAAAGAGGGATTTCATATTTTTTGCTCAGATGCGCCAGGTATATCTTTAAAGGGTCTTTCCTTGTTCTAGTAAGATGTATATAATTAGTCATTTTTTGAAATTGTTCGAATTCATTTGAACATTTCCAGCATTCGAATGATTTTTTTTAAATATCGCGTAAGCGAAAGCGGAATATGTAAATATAGTAATATTTACACCAGCCCACGTGATCCGAAGACTATTCGTCACTCTCGTCGCCAGTTTTCAGCTCTACTGGCTAATGGCCAGATAGTTTAATATGTCGTGGCGTGGTGTCCGTCGTCCATCCGTCCGTGCGCCCGTCCGTAAACAGGTGAAGGTTTACGCGATTAAGTCTTCAGATTTGATTATATCTCAATCAAACTTATACAGCAGACCACTAATTTATGAGAGCTCGATTCCTTTTGAAAATCAGTCATATCCGCAAATGCACGGCTGGATTACGGCCCTTGAAATTGTCATAATTGCTATAATTCAGCTTGTTTACCCGATAAAATCTCCACTTCTATTCCGATCTTCACAAAACTTATACAGTAGTTAGATTTGTTTATCCATCTTCCCTTTGCTGCCCATACATGCATGCTTTAATTTGGAAATGCCCTATATAACTATGCCAGTAGAACACATGTCCTCATTGGCCTCTTGTTTCATTAGGTATCCATTCCAAAAACAAATTCAGCAAATTTTCAACAGTTTTATATTTTCATGAATCATATAATTAAATACGTATTTTAAAAAAGAATCTTTGCTAGAATATCTACATTGAAGGTTTCTACAAAGACCTTACACAAGGGTTCGACTTAAAAAGGCGAAAAAATGCAAATGTTACTCTTATCTAACTTGACACAATTAAGTATTTGGTAGAATATCAATGATAAACGTGTATAGATTACCCATAGACGTTTTGCACATAAGTTTGATGTTGTCTTGTTGTCTTATTTTAGCCTTTTTCATATTGCAAACAATATTTAATAGAAATAAAATCTAAAAAACTCCTCTGAAGTGGACGCCTTCACCATGTTTTTATGTGTAAGTTGTTAAAAAGTTCCCCCGCATTGATATATCTAGTCTAATTGCACTGAAGTCATTTATTTGACAACACACCTGAAAAAAAAATGAGAACTATACGTTCTACAAATGAAACGAAAAGAAACAACTGAATTTTACCAATTCTGAAACAGAATACTTGAGTTGATATCAAATAACACTTTTATATTTACCTTTTGTTTGTTTGTTTACGTCACTTTATGCCATCCAGGTCTATGGACGTGTATATTTACATTAAAGTTTGGTATGAAATTTTTCTGCGATAAAGTGACATCTACAGGGACTTAACTCTTGGTTTCTAAAGGTACTTATAGTATTATCCCCGTTATAATAACACTACAGCAAATGATATAAATTAATATAGATATGTGTGTTTTATCATAATTATTAGAAATAGGATTAGTTTTATAAAACCTGGCATGGAAAGTATTTTTGGATAATCGAAATACACCGGAACTCAAATTGCGGCGTTTTATATCTGTTAAAATGTTCATGTTATGTTTTGGAAATATCTGTAATCATTTAATCCTGCCAACTGCCCAAAGCTTATATAATGGTAAGTGTATGAAATCATACACCTTGGTTCCATGTGTGTTCATTTCATTTATTTGTCAGTATTAATTTTGTTAATGGATAAATAAAGTTTTATGAAATTGAGTGCGCGAACCGTACTAAATGACATGTGGTTTTTATTTTAACATGATTATCAACCACGGTGAATCAGTTTGCTTTTTTATGCACCTTACGTAATAAATATACTAAACCTATGCGCCCTGGTGTGACTAACGTATTTTATTACGCCGGGTGCACTGGGTACTGCATGTGTTTCAAGGTGCCTTTCATACCCTGAAGTATTATGGCTTTATTCTTTTATTTATATTATGAAAAAGTTGTATAAAATTTACTACATTACTCGTTGATTGAGGTACCACATGATCATAGTTTATTCACATTGTTTTTATTAATTAACATTGTGTTTTATTTACCACATTTATTTAATAAGTAAAATTTACATGTTTTCGCCTTTATGTAGCCTTTGTGTATACTGATGTTGCGTAACCCCTGCCCCTTTTTCACTCACTCACTCACTTACTCAGTTAAAGTAGTTCTATACCCTAACTGATTTTAAGTTTTTGTGACGCATTTTAACAGAAATTATACGTGCATACTGGAATGACTACAACATGCCCTCGATACGTATTTGAAGTCTAAGATGAAAGAGTGTAAATTTGATAACTTATAAGTAATATGTTCACACCGGCTGAACTCAACTCAAAGCACCGTGTAGTGAATACGATGTCCGCCTTGCACCCCGGAGGCTAAGGGTCCTAGCCCCGAAAGGGGAAGGCTTTATCCTCGTGACCAAGTACTGGGTCTACCAAGGAAAATGTTACAAAAGTGTTTATATCGAAGTTATATGCATTCAATATAATAGAGCAAAAATAAATAAGCTCAAACAAACTAAACTAACTCGACTTAGTAGTAATTGGCAGCATAAACATGTTTTACGAGTTTAGTTTAAATATATTTCATTTCTCTATATGAACAGAAAAGGGATTGGGCTACAAGTTCTACCAGTTAAGACGATGCCCTTCCCCTACAGAATATATACACAATATAATGAGATAAATGACTGCAACAAACATTTAAACAGTAGCATGATAAATAAAGTTTAAATAAAGGTTTTATATAGAAAGTCTTTAGCCCTTTCCTCCAAAAAATTGCATGTGCGATTTAAATTAAATATAGCAATTACATACAAACACATTGCCAGTGTCATTTTCTCTTCATAAGTTGATAATTCCTGGCGTGTCTACTGATTTAACAAGCAGTTTACAGGAATGCTCGTGACATTTTTTACAAGACCCTACACTTCTTGGGGAACAATGATACACCAGAAGTGACAACATGACAGGGAATAGTTAAAACGATTGATGATGTGTAACTAAAACCGGAATTTATTGGAGAGACGACAACCGAGGAATAATCAGTTGAGAAACTACAGATACTCTGACGTCATCAGGCATTCTGTTATTGCCTGGGACATTATTCGAAATGTTCGTCATTAATGGTGATCAGTCACAAGTACTCAGATGATTGCTTCAGGCTATTTTCTGTGGCTTTACTACCAGTCAACATGGATTTTGCTGTGAATCCCCTCCATCATACCTTCACCAGTTAACCCAATGGCATCGATCCTCACTCTCGGCAAAGTTCCTTCTGTTGTGTATACCTTGGCATCCATAGTTAGTGCCAGTTCTACCATGTTGAAATGCTTTCATTTGGTTATCAGATAAGGATATCTGGTCACAAGTTGGTCTGACTAACTGACGGATAGCCGTCATATCGAAGTAGTTTGTCTTGGATTTGACCCATCCTTGCTGACTAACCGATGACCATATCTTCTCTCCTTACCTCACAAATGGTATAAAGGTGAGACCTGCTTTAACCTTGTTTTTCATTTCTCTCTTATTTTCTGAGCTACTTTAAACAATATTTGTATTCATAAAGAATAGGATTTTGAACCTAAGTCGAAAAGGTTCACATTGAAGGATAGTTTAATGGTTGGCAAAGTTAAACGTACCCATGCCCCTTTAATAGTAACTCATTGTCTTTTTTGGTCTACCCTCATCATTTCTTCTTTGTCATTCATTAACTGCGATGTGTGATGATCTTAATTGGTGTATAATGATTATGGTTGTTTAATTAATTAATTCTGTCTCCAAATGCCGTTATTTATACATGATCTGTTTTCAACGGCTTCATTGAGCTTATGCGGTTCTGTTGGCGCAACAAACGCCGTCAAACGTCTGAACCTCAGTTACAAAATAGTTTGCTATAATGTTAGAATGGCCCGTGCACTGTGCTTTTGTAAACATTTAATATGTGTTGTCATGACGTGTGACCCCATCCCTCTCCTCTTATCCACCAAAAAATATATTGAATTATACCAGATAATCTTTTAAATGTCACGTGACTCTTCGGAAATGTAGACTTTTTTGAAAGTGTCACACTCCATTTGAATTTTACTGGTATTCCAGTTGTTATGAAATGTATCTTTAGTATAATAATTGCGCTTGAAATAATATAAAAAATCTCAACCATAATATATCGATTGACGCATGTGCAGATCGATTTGATATAAGTCGTAATTTCTTACGGTAACAATAAGACTAGGAGGACTGACAGTTTGACCAGTAAAACGACAGAATGTCACGGTATAAAAAGCAGAGTACTTCATCAGATAGTTTATCATGAAATGTCTTTACTTTAAAATGGCACGGGACCTTTAAACAGAACGCATGAACGTTAGAGGTATGCTGATAAAAATTTGGTTATATATTCGAGAGGTCCACTTCCGTTGACACTTTTGTATCAGTTTAAGTTTCTTTGTCAAGGTGTTTTAAAGTCAAACGGAACAACATTCTAAGGCTCAAATTACATTTAAGCAAAGATCCGAAACAACAGATTGTGTGCCAACAGCTACTAAAACCCACACTTTCAACAGCTTCATCATTACGCACGATAAGTTGTATACAAACAATATGATACGGTACAAGGGGGTGTATGGATGACTCAGATATTGTCGATCGTTTATACGAAAAACATTGTTGTATTCTAATTGTCAGTCTGAAACACATCAATTGTTTTGTACGTTTTTGTTCATACTCATGGGTCGGTAGATTTTATGACATGATTTAACTTGCTTTTCCAGTTTTTGTCACGAAAACGAACACATCACTTATTACCATTAATTGTTCCCATCAGTTTTCCAGTGGATCATTGTTTGTTTGCGATCATGTACACGTAGAATTAGGTTTCAATTCTGGGAAGACCTGTTAAAATCTATGCAGTCATCATTTCGCATTTATTGACATAGCACAGAACTTTAACCAATATGGCGTGTTCGGCTGTGATGTTTCAGGCTGTTCTATCACATAAACACACCCCGCTACTCAATTTTGACCAATCAGATTAACACTTATGGGTTAGCTTGCCTTAAGTTGCTAAACAAACTCAACGCTAGTTAAACAGCGTTTACTAAGCACTCTAAACGGAATCTGTTTGAATGGCAAATAACTTTTGTTGTTTATGTTTAACGAAAAGTCCCAGTCGATTACGGCTATTGAATGGCTGGTTACCACAGAAGGTCTATTTCTACACCGTGCTATATGGGTTTGCAATAACATGCTTTGCCATGCTATGCTATCATCGATGTGCTATGTGCTTTGTCTGTTTTCAAAACCATGTCAGAACGATGTTCGTATCACGTGATACTGGTATGTAGTACCATATTATGACATAATGCTTTTTTGCGTTTTTCTGATATTCAAAAAAAATATGTTATATAATTTAATACCCTATATTGTATATAATACTACACGATGACTTACTGCAATATCATATTATGGTGATATTCAATACTAGATGAAAACCTGTATTCAGTATAACGTAAATGTCAGAATTCATTACCATTTTATAACATCGTGCTATATCACATTTTGCTGATATTCAATACCACATAATACCGGTATTCAGTATAATGTTATAGTAAAACTTCAATATCATTTTATGACTTCTTACTACAAAACAATTTGCTGATATTCAAAACCACATTACATCGGTATTCAATACCACCTTAAAGAGTATTCAATACCATATTATGAATTCCTAATGCATCGCATTTTGCTAATATTCAGTACCACTTGAAACCGGTGTTCACAACCATGTTATAGTGTATTTAGAACTATGTTATTAAATATCAACACCATATTATGACCACGTTATGGCTCGTTATGCTGATATTTAATACCACATGATACCGGTACATCCTATACCACGTCATGTCTTTCGGGAAAACAGCAATTTCAAGTAAATATATCGCATTCAGTACCTCGTTATACATTGTTATATCGCCAACAGTTTCACGTAATACCTTTCTGTAGTTTCGTGTTACCTTCAGATTATGTGCACGTATAATATGTGAATTTCTTTTTGTTTCGGAGACTGCGATACATAGAAATCGCTTTGTCCGTTCGTCACAAAAGCTTTACTTTGTCATTTAATTACATTTCTTCTTCAAACATTCAAATCATATTGCTTGTGACAAGCGGGTAGTGATGGTAGATAGGTTCAGGTTCCAGCAGGGAGAGTTTTTAGTATCAAATCAGAACTGATGAATATGTGTTGTGATGAAAATGTAACCAAAGAGAAAGAACAAGTGACCAATGTAACCAAAGACATGTAGTGGTTACAAATGCACCCAGTGTGGCTGGTGTGCTGGTAATGGGCCATATATGAGTGATGCAGCCAAATTATGTATATCAATGTTATATTTGACAAAGTTATACCCCTTTTTATACTTAGATTTTGTCAGGAAAACATGACGTTGGCTATAACTATGTCATTTATTAACATTTCTTTCTCCAAGCTTTCACATTGCATTGCTTATGACAAGAGGGTCGTGATGCAGCAACATAGTGTAGGTCAATGTCATATTTGATTCATGGCATTTTTTGTACTTAGATTTTGTCAGGAAAACTTAGCGTTGAATATAACTTTGCCATTTATTACATTTCTGCTTCAAACATTCAAGAATTTTGTTTTTGTTGTTGTGTATTTCTTGAATAGTTAAGCATATTGTATTGTAAACCTTTTCGCTTATTCTGACAAAGAGTTAGAGGGCAACACAAGCGTTCTACTGAACACCAATCTGGTTTTTATAAGCTAAATGGAAAAGAACTAAATGTTTTTGGTTGTCATTTTCGACAAGCTGTTAGATCTAAGTGACCTTTACCGTCGATAGACATAATCCGAAGAGGTAGTTTGCCAGCGAAATTGGGTGAACTCCTTCGATGATAAGTTAGATTGAAACGCATAAAGTTGGGGTTTTTACTTATTTTTATTTGCAGGTTTCTTCAAATAGAAATATTCTTATTTTTTCTCTTGTTTTTGCGAAGTATTTCGTCTTTACCGTACACTTTCACTTTCAAATGATATTCTGGTTGTCTTCTCGACGGTCTCTCGTCTAGGGTTAAAATTGGTTTTGGATAAGAGAAAAAAAAACTAACTGGAATATCTTACATCGCTTATTTTGTAGAACACCAGGGGCTTAAGTTCAACGTCTGTTGAGTACGGTTCATTATCTTTGAATGAACTTGATTGTCAGGTGATAATACAAGTGTAGGCAACTGTGAGAAAACAAAAAATGTTGGCAACCGGGACGGCACAAAGTCTGTCTGTATTTTCCCCTTTTACATGTACAAATCAAACTACTGAAAGGAAAACTGGAAGGTGATTTAACCGAAATGGCAGCTAGAGGAAATTAAGATAAAAAGACAAAGGTGCAGATTCGGGATGCCCTCACCGTTCCGGTACCGTCCGGTTTGAATTTCCGTAAGACTTCGGTGGTTTGGTATGGCCCAACCATGACGCGTAGGAATATTCGTGTTTACTGCGGAAGCATTAGCACTTTATTAACAAATAACTTTCGTCTGCATCTATTGTCGTCTGTCTCAATGTTCATAATGAATTTCTTGAATATCTCGTCAAAACATAATCATGATGTCAAACAGCTTGAATCCTGATGAGACGTCAAGTTACTCGGCGTTTCCTCTGGATTCAAACTGTTTGCAAAAATATCACCGAGTCGCCTTTTTGGGGTGAAAGGTTTACTAAATAAATGCCAGAAATGCATTTCAACTTCAAACTGAATTAACATGGAAATAGTTGTAGAAAGCTTTGATATTTTCGCACTATATTGAAGAGCGTATGAATTATTTGCAATGGTTGTTGTTTGGCACTTGCCGATGATTGACCAAAGCAAATGCGTAGTAAAAAATAAATAAAATTAATATAAGAATTGATTGAGACAGACGTTTGTCCTAAAAGTTAGTAGTACGTTTATACATTGGCGTCCTGCAAATCTGCAATGAAGTAAACATTTTGTACTACTGCCAAGAGGATGCTATTTCGAACCGAATAAAAGTAAATAGAGATTAAATAAATTAGATTATAACTTATATTTAATATGTATTTAAACGAATATTGTGGTATCATTAATTTTCATCGGACTTTATTTTTTGTGGATATCGTGGATGGTCTCATATACAAAATCAAATGTCAATTGAATTAACTACGCTAAAACATGCATGATGAACAAAATCTGCTGTGAGGACTGCTAAAAGTCGTACAAGTAAACGCTACAGTTATACGTGATAGCACTTTTTTCTAGCTATATTGATAATCTCTGGAAAACGTTATTTCTGGTTTAATCCTTTCGGAGCTAAATAATGTTCCTCTGCATATATTGTCGTCTGTCTCTTTGTTCAGAGTGGATCTTTCTTGATTTTTATTTTTAGAAACAGAATCAGGATGTCGAAACATTTGGATCCTGATGAGACGTCGAGTTACGCTGCGTTTCATCTGGCTTCAAGCTGTTTGTAAAATATCACCTAGTCGCCTATGGCGGCGAAAGGGTTAAAAAGGATTTTTAAAAATACCACCTTGTTTGATCATTATTGAAAACATCTAAAGTGCTAAATAAATTGATCGTACAGTGTGCTTGTATATCATGTACAACAAACATTGCACAGCTATCAAACTAGCCCACATTTAATTTGTATCAAATACCAGGGAACCAGCTCCACCCAACTGTTTTATTAACGTCTTATCTTTGTCGAAATCAAGACAGACAAAACAGCTTGTGATATTTTTGTAAACTAAATGAAAAACGTTAAAAGGCGTGTTTTATTTCTGGTAGATAATTGTTGACGAGATTTATTTTTTATAAAATTTGTTGTTCACTGTCAGTCATCAGGAACAGAGATAGAAGGTTTTTATGAAAATGGAAGCTTATTTGATTTTTTTAACCAAAAATTCGAGATAGGCTTACATAAGAAGCAACAGATTTTTTATAAAGCATACTAAAATTGGCAAATCTTTTTGCTAATTGCGATTATATGTGTTACTTTTTTTTACAAAATGCTTGACCTTGCATATTTATTTTTTGCTTGCTAACGCCACAACTTTGCAGAGTTTCTTATATTTTGTATTTTCTTCTCTGTTTGCAGTGTCTAATTAAAATGAAAATAAGTACCGACCATTATACATATGAAGGGAAATGTCACATTTATAAAATAAATAAAAAATAAATAAATAACAACAATGAGAAAATGTAAAACTACAGTTGTATGCTTTGCAAATGATTTTTGTATGAGATTGTTGTCAATAGTGATAGATCCGACAAATTATCATAATATCTTTTCGATATGTTATTCATAGGTTAGTTTAGTGATAGATCGTCTGTTTCCTGTGCGGGATGTTGCGGGTTTGATCCCCGGCCCATTCATAAACAAATGTTTTAATTGGTAATAATAGACTTTTTTTCTTGGCGCCTAGAATTTGATGAGAAAATTACGACTGGTTCGTCGGTTTCAGAATAAAGTGATCAGCTGGTTTCCGTCACTCGTGTATCAGTGCTATACATTGGAAACGGAACATGATCAAAAAGTTCTACAAAAAGGTTCTCTGTATCGGTTACCTCTCCTAGCCCTATATTGCATAAAGTGACGTCGTGGCTGATTGGTTATAGTCGTTGACTTGCAATCTCTCAGCCCCTCACCGCTGTGGGTTCGAATCCCGGTATGGGCACTTCGGACTTCTCAAGTGAGGAAGCCTTCCAGCTGGCTTGAAGTAGGTCGGTGGTTCTACCCGGGTGCACTCTGTGCCTGAAATAGTGTACCGTGGTACCCCGGGGTCTTCCTCCTTCTGTAATAAGCTGGACGTCGCGATATGACTGAAATACTGTTAAAGCGACGTTAAATTCTAGATAAACAAAAAAACAAATAAACAAACAAACATAAAGCGACGTAAAACAAAAAGATAAACAAAATGTTTTTTGACACATCATACTGATATATATGTTTAACCTTTAGCCTGCTGAACAAATGTCGACTACTTAAACTATCGTCTGCCTAGATTTTAAAATTCACCAGAATCGCCCAATATTTGGAGAAACAATTGGCCGAGTGTTAAAACAGCTACAGTTACTCGGCGTCTTATCTGGATCTAAGCTGTTTGCAAATTCTATCACGGTCGCCCTTAGCAGGCTAATGTTTAAAGTAATGCTAAATGCTTTTTAATATATTTCAGTAAACGTTTTATTCCCACGGTCACAAAGATGTGAGTTCATGGAGTGATATTTTGTTTATGTTAGTGGATATTACCCAGAGGTCAGTTGGTCTTGAAATCATCGATAAGGACACTTCCAAACTGTGTAATCTAGTAACAAAACTCACTTTTTTATTAGGTCCGTTGTATACCACGTGATTAACTTAACTTGTTAAAATGTTTACCCGGGACTTTATTAACCAATTCCTATGATAAGATAAGGTGTTGAACAGATTAGGGTTTCCACAAAATAATTAGGTAATAAATCATACACTCTTAGTTATTCACAATTAAGTCTCTTGTGCGTTATATGAAGATAAATTTTACTGTGCTTACAGGAAACACATCTAAACTATCCATTATTGAAAAAGTCTTCGCCGATGTCAAAAAAGATTATACATATTTCACATATGACAAATTATGTATGTGTACGTACTGAAAAGTTCTGTGTTTAATGGAACTGAAATGTTTAGGAACTGGGCTTATATTTATCTTTTGCTACTAAAAGTCATATCTAGCACTCCGTATCTGAAGGAGCCTGCATTCGTTATAGACTTGCACGTGCCAAATGACATTTTGAAATGCAACTTTATTTTCATGGTCGGTTCAACCCCCAGCTGTTGAAATATCGGTACTGCATATCTCTAAGCAACATATCATAAAACTTTTATGTTTATGTACGGATAAAATCCAAACATTTTGAAACATCATTTTTTCTGCAAGATTGTGCACGTGTCGGACACGTAAAAACTGGCTCTGAGCTTATGACTAAGTTGAAGACGATGTATCATCAGCAACACTAAGGATAGACGATGGGGATATAAATATATCATCGTAGTTGATAATGTTTCGGCGTTGTTTACACTAAGCCATGCTTGTTTTGTTAACGTTCCAATTATTGATAATAGCTATAAGTACCCCAGTTTTGAGCTTACTCATGCTTCCAAAATAAAGAGTAAGTTCTTGTGAGTTTCTGGTGTACTGGAACATGAATCACACTAGTTCGTTATTGTTTTATGATTCTAAAAACTTTGGGATAGGTGTGAGTATGTGAGACTCTGAGTACAAATGCTAGTCACTGTTTTAAGGTTGGAAACGAGTGGCAATCAGATTAACATTAGATAAATACGAATAGATAAAAAAATTTCTTATCAAAGTATGCTTAAGCTTATTTCTCAAAGGATATAAGTATCATTTTGAACAGCCACTTTACAGCTTATTTTCTTATGTTGATGTCCCCGGATCAAGAAGGTCCGCCACCGTTTGCAGATTAATTTCGTGTATACATGTTTGTCCCCCGGATCAATTAGGTCCGCTTCTTTTCAGCTTACCTAAGCCAAATTTGTTCAAAGAATTGGATTCCATGCAGAACTCTGGTTGCCATGGCAACAGAAAGTGGAAAAAATAAAGATTTTCTTCACACAAATTAGAGGCCAGGACCCAGTTGTTCAAAAGCTTGTTAAATTTAACCACTTGTTAGCTTAACAGACGGTTAAATCCCTTAAGCGGTG
>JAULCC010312908.1:0-11952 GCA_032358795.1 Nuttallia obscurata | reverse complement strand
TATTGATAAAAAATAAAGATATAGCTAAAGTGTACAGACTTTTCAAAACTTTTGTTACAATACTAGTTAACAAAAAAAAGCCACAGATTGTAGCAATACTAGTTGCCAACAATAATCCACAGATTGTATCAATACAAGTTCACAATAAAGAGCCACAGATTGTAGCAATACTAGTCCACAATTAAAAAAAGCCACAGATTGTAACAATACTAGTCCACAATAAATAGCCACAGATTGTAGCAATACTAGCCCACAATAAAAAATAGCCACAGATTGTAGCAATACTAGTCCACAGCAAATAGCCACAGATTGTAGCAATACTAGTCCACAATATATATAGGACATAAACTCAAATAGACTGATATTGTCTGTCTTTGTATTTGAATACTTGTATATATTGATGAAACTGTTATTCCAATGTTTTCAACTTTTCATGTTGTAAAGATATACTACTCAAAATTTGGTAAGGATTACTTATACAATTGTGTTTATTCCTTACTTAAGGTTGAAATGTTGAACTATTTGCTGTGATTATAAAAATTTGTTCATTTTACATCAGCTTTGTGCCAAAAAAGGAATGAGCTGACAAACTGCTGAAGCAGAACAGCGGTTGAAACTTTGTAGGGGCTATAATTTGGAAAACACGAAAAGGTAATAAAATAAGGCTTTTGGAAAAATTAAGTAGGGTGCTTGAATTTGGCTTAAGTATGGCGTGTGGTGGCCATTTGATTTGATTACTGCTCGGCATTGCCTTCTCATACTGCTAATAAGCCTTGGAAGGCTATGTAGTGGGATTCAAGTCCCCCTTGTCCAGTAGTACCTGTGGAGCCCTGAAACCGTGCTTAGCTGGACTGGTCGGGTAGATATAGCAGTCTGCAGCATGTTCAATTGGATTAAAACGACATGAGTTTACCATCCGTACATGACAGGTTTGTTTCCCTCAAAAATTAGATTAAAAAAAAGTTGAAACTTGGAACCTTACAATAATTAGATGAAATAAATTGTAAAATCAAAAACCCACTTTAAATGATGATAAAAATATATTTCAAACAGTGTTTACCTCCAAATTCCTCAGCAGCCTTTGCCTCTGACACAAGCAGTGTCCTAGCCTGGGTTCCAATGATATACAGCAAGTGGGCATCACACATCTGTAAAACACCCAGAGCAAAATTGGACTTGCTCCAGTAGTTAGCATCAGCATACCACTGCCAGTTAGATGAGATGTATTTATCTACAGCTTTCTGTGGCAGTGCTCGATCTGCACTTAATGTAGACACATCCTCCTGCAGACTTGGATTTGTTCGACTTCGAGAATATGTAAAGTCTTTGCAAAGCACAGGTTGTAACAACTTGACAACTTGGGATAACAGCTCAGCACTATGGGTTCTTTGTATCAGTCCCAACATGAACCGCTTACGTGAGTGGTCACCCAGCCTTGGGAGCCATTGTTTTATTTCACGAAGTCTGAAGTTCAATTTACAGGTCTCACACTCACTACATGTTGTAGACTTTTCTGTGTTGGAGCAGCGCAACAGAGGTGCCTGCCCAAGGTTGAACTCAAACACCTCAATATTTGTGGCTGAGTGTTTCATCATGATGTCATCAACAGAGGTGACACAACTAGGTGCCTCACTGTAATGACATACCTCCAACATCATTTTGGCAGCTGGGAAAATCTCTGCTTGGTAGAATCACCAAAGAAAGTATGTCATTCTGAAACAGAAGATAAAGACAAGAAATCAGTGTTGAGAATTAAGATGTTCCAATACTGTAATAGGCAATTGAAGGTGTATTTTACAATAGTTTGTGCGCATCCTACTGTGCAGCTGTAATACTATTCTCATGGAGTAGTTATGCTTTTTCATTTTTAGCTCTCCTAAATAGCTTGGCCAATTTCAACAAAACTTTACAAAAATGTTCCTTGAGTGGTCCTCTTTCAAATTTGTTCAAATAATTTGATTCCATGCAGGATTCTGGTTGCCATGGCAACAGAAAGGAAAAACTTTAAAGACCTTCTACTCTAAAACTAGTGGGCAGATTTGAAAATAATTTCGCATAAGTGTTCCTTGGGTGACCCTCTACAAAGATTGCTCAAATTATTTTGATCAGTGAAAAACATGGCCGTCAGGCGACGGAGTCAGGTTTCCTTATATGGATATAGTGAAAACTTAAACTGTCTTGTACTCCAAAACTAGAGGTCAGATTTGTATTGTATTTTAAATCTAGGCAAGTTATAATGAATCATGCTGTGCTATTAAGTATATCATCTCAAATATGGCACTTTCATGTTATGTTTACTGTTTGATTGATAAGTGTAGAATATTTCAGCACCGTATGTTAGATTTGATTTGGTGGATTTGACTTTCTTGATTTAGACATTACTATTGCAACTTGCACTACTAAATTTTGGGGTTTTATTGTATTTACAGATATTTTACACAAATACTTTGTGACTTTTTAGAGGTATATCAAGTTTAAGGTTGTGAATGAAACGTTGTGGGCATAGTCTTTCTTTTATAGAGGTTCGCTTGCTGAAAGGCAAATAAAAAACCCCGTTTTTTTCGTGTTCTTTTCAAAGTTTGATGGTGTAAAGTGAAAAAAATAGCCTGGATACCCCCCTTTGTTTTCTTTTCATATTGTTTAGTATTGTATACAGTATAAATGCATGAACTTAAAAAAAAATCTGTCTATACAAAAAACAGATATGGCTGTTTTTCTTTAATTTTATGGGTTGGATTGTCTGCCTTTTTCATGAATTTTGTCATAAATAACAATTTTTTTCCCTATAGGACATAAACTCAAACAGATTTGGGGCTTTACAATAGTTAATAACTATATTCCAATAAAAATAGTGTATAGAAATAGGTTACTTATGCATCTGAACAGTTACTGTTAGAATACATATTTTAAATGATATTCTCAATTTAGTAAACATTCCCCTAAAACCAGGGCCTTACGGTGGGTAACACAATGGGCTTAACCAGAAACAAGCATGGTGACCCATATTTTTCTTTATGCCATTTTGTTAAGAAAGGAGTGCTCTTGATATGTGAAACATTTAAAAGAAAACTGTCCGTTAGAAATTATTGTGATATACACCCTTAAATCAAAGCATAAAGGTGAAGATTTTGGGTGTCAATCTGAAAACTTAGCTGTGTGCTGTTATCAGATTAGTTGTGGTATATACACAAACGGTAATTACTACATTGTAAGCTGACAATGATATCCATGCTAAAAATGCTGCTATCTGTATTTGAATCAATAATTCATATCACCAAATATGACTAAAGTTTTAACTGTACTTACATTACCTCAGACATTGATTGATATTAAACAAATATGATAAGGCTGTCGCACCCTGCTAGCCTGACAAAAGCCTTGTTTTGGTCTTTGTGTCACAACAACACTCTTCAGGTCATAATTATGGCAATACAACTTTCCTTATTTTTGTAAATGGATTTGTTTCATTTTCTAAGCTAGTCCAACATGAAAATATACAGGGTAGAAAAAAACGATCAGTCCAATATGAAAATATACACGGTAGAAAAAAACAATCAGTTCAATATGAAAATATAAAGGGTAGAAAAAAATGATCAGTCCAATATGAAAATATACAGGGTAGAAAAAAATGATCAGTCCAATATGAAAATATACAGAAAATAAAGTTCTCAACACTTACATAACTATGTGCAAGGACAATATTAGCAAGGGAAATATATCACAAAAGTAGCACTGATATTATAAATGGCAAAGGGCTTTCAAACAACAACATTATTGGTTTGTCTCCAATTTCATAGTTAAAATAATAAGGGATAATTAGGTTAGGTAATCATTATGAAATATTTCTACACATAGAGGCAAGATCTTAACTTTTACAGCCTGTGTAATGTGTATGGTTGAGACCAAAATAATGATCAAGACTAAACAATTTTTTTTAAATATTAAGCATGAAAAAATACAACACTATGTAATTCAAAAGTTCTCTTCAATTGCCAATGCCATCAAGATAATGAAAAAGAAATCATAATTATATATAAATATATATATATCTTATAAGTTTTGTAAACTATATCTCTTAGGCCTAACATAATAAATTAGCCTGCTCATGTTGACCACTATTCTTACTCTAGATTTAAACGTCACTAAAGTAAATTTGGCTAAACCAAAACGTGGGGGATAAAAGTTAGATTTGTCTTCTTTTTAGATAATGTCAAAACATCTTAAAAAATTTAAAATATGCCTACCACTTAACATAGCCTGACTTTTTTTTAAATAATGCAACATGAAATAAGCTTTTTTATGTCTTTATATATAGGATCATGCATCAGTGTTTATTTATAACCATTTTTAGTGATAAAATGAACTACAACTATATCCTATCAGTTTTAGTCAACAATTTTACTGAAAATGGTAATAAATAAACACAAATGTAAGATTCTATGTATCACATAAAACAGGAAAATGTGTCAAATGAATACACAAACTTCTCAATGTCCCTGGCTTATAATACATTTGCTAATGTCATCTGATGATGTTGTTGCCAGTTTAGTCAGGTGCTTTAAAGAACTTCATAGTGCCAGACTGGGTTGTACATATCAATAAAACATTAATACTGTATTGTGATATTCAAACATGTACTAAAGCTCAAAGTCACAATAGTTTGTGTATTTGTTTCAAGTAAAACGAGATGAATGTTGCAATATTTAGTCTTTTAAAATATTTCCTGCGCTATTATAAATGAGAGAAATGCAATAACAAACTTAAAACTGAGTATTTATCAGCACATTGAATTCTGAATACCGTCATAAACGGTAAACCGTAAATATTTTGGACCTGTCCCCAACAGGGGTTTGACTAAATAGTTGATAAACAATTAATTAGAGACTGCTCATTTGCTCATATTGTATGCATGCTGTAGTGATCAACATCACATGCTTTGTGGTATACATATATATATATTTGAAGTCTTTGTTTGTTTGTTTGTTTCGAATTTAACGTCGCTTTAACAGTATTTCAGTCGTATCGTGACATCCAGCTGACATTACAGGTGGAGGAAGACCCCGGGGGACCTCTGTATACTATTTCAGACACACAGTGCATCCGGGTAGAACCACCGACCTACTGCAAGCTAGCTGGAAGGCTTCCTCACATGAAAAATCCGAAGTGCCTAGACCGGGATTCAAACCCACAGCGGTGAGGGGCTGAGAGATTGCAAGTCAATGACTATAACCACTCGGCCACGGTGGCCCATACTTCTAGAAAATGTAAAGGTTACAGTGATAGAAAGAAACAAGCCAGTATGACTGTTATCTGTATCAAATAAAATGCATTTCCTAAACATGAAGTTCAGTGTAAATCTTTATTCACATGAATTTAAATGCTAAAATTCCCGCACATAAACAAAGACCTGCTGTCAGAGTATAATTTCCATTGGAACAATTTGTAAAGATTATCAAATTACCTTATGTCAAGAATTTTTCTGAAGAACAATCACATTAATTATATTCAAATATCGATGACAATCAATAAGATTTATCAATTCAAGACAGCATAACTGTATGCTTATTAATTCTCTACTTACTTACTGACAAAACAGTGAAGATTAACACTTGATAAAGGACCTACCATTTTCGCTGGCAATTTTGACAATCTCCTCAACACTTTAAAAAAATATTATTTTAATATCCAAAAATCTTTGAACTGGGATGTCACCAAGTTGATAAATCCACCCTCTACCCAATGTGCTCAATACAGCTATATAAGCTTGGATAAAAGGATTCCAATTTTCCACACTTGGCAAACAAGCACAACTGAACAACCAAACACTAGTCCAATCCCCAATCTGTTGTATACATAATCAATATGATCACCTGTTCTATAGAAGGGGTGTCACCAGGATATACCTAGTCGTCACATTAGGCTAATACGGGCTCTTCGTTGGGTTATAAAAACTTTATTACCTGTTCTATTTAACATATTGAATTAAATTTCAGAAATCTCAGTATACTTAATCCATTACATGCTATTTCCATTAATTTCCCCACTTTGAGGGCACTTACAAAGATCTGACCACTCATGGTGAAGGGTTGTTTCTTTTAAATGATATGGAATTAAAATTATATTGATGACTGCATATATACTACAACTAAGCTGCTACACCAATGTATCATTAAAGTCAGTTTTCAAATGTCTGGGTAATGGAATACTAAGTCTGCCCAAGCAATCTACCTAAGCTTTTCATGTTTACTTATCTCAAACAAACAAAACAATCTCATTTAAACAGCTTAAGGCAGATAAATAAACGTCTTTCTACAAACTGGGCATTCGAATTTATAGTAGACCAAGTATACAATGCTAGTAGCTTATTTCTGCTTTTTCACTGTAGTGAGAACAGAAGACAGTGGTAATCAAATTGATTAGAAAATATAGGCAACATTAACAGTGAGCTGCCAAATTAAATGCAAAATAGTTTCTAATTGTGTACATGTTACAAAATTCATGCCTTGAAACTAACTTTTGTAATTATTTGTTGGTCCTACATGGAGTCCAGTCCAACTTATAAAAGTGGGTGGGTAAAAAACAAGAGAAATATCTACAGGTACTTGTGTATGGAATTTACTCTAGAAACTAAACACTGCCAGGTGGAGAACTGATTTCTGTGACTATTGTTGCTTATCTGATAAATTTCTGTTTAAAATAGAGTGAGCTATTGTCAAGAAGCTTTGACATGGCACTCAATGTTTGGCAAACATTGTTAAAAGTTTGTCTATTCTATCGAATTATATGTATGTTGTTATTTAAAAAAATTATACTGTACTCCCTGGTGTAGCTGTAACATACTCTGGTCGACTGTTATAATACTAGGGAAATCCCTGAAATATGCACAGAGTGCCATCTCAAACCTGCCAGACAATACCATGATTTCTTTTTCTGAATTAACAAAACAAAGACAGAAAAACTTTTATATATATATTTCTTTATAATTATCAGCATGAATGAAGATATGATAAAAAAATCGAAGCTTACCAATCAACTGAACAGTAGTGAAGATAAGATAAAAAAAAAAAAAAAAAAATTGTGGTTGAAGGATTTTATGCAGGTTTTATGTCAGTTTTAGTACCTTACTTCCCAAGTAAATCCTGTAATTTTTCACAGATATGTCAATAACAAAAATCACAAATTTTTGCTAAAAACCATGAAGAAAATGGGCTGCATAGTACTGTTGTTGTCAAAAAATCTTGTTTGTATGTAATGCACACTTAACCTAAAACTAGAAAACTACATCAAAATAACACAGCTTAGCAACAGGTTAAGAACTGATTTAAGAAAAGTACTGGATCATGATCAGTGTCCTTGAGACTTGTCTTACTATTTAGTCTGGATTATAATCAGTTGTCTTTCAAGAGCTGGCTTACATAAACACTTGGATCACATTGACACATTCTCTGAGGATATAATTATATATATATATATACTGAACAAAAAAAAGAAACTTCCTCTTACTCTGCTTGAGTATAGCAGCATGAAAACAAATCTGGGGAGTCATTGTTATATATGCTTTTAAAGAGTGTTTAATCATGCATCGTTTCATGCAAAAATGATAGCTTAAGGTTCACAAACATTTGGGGGAAATTTGACCAAAAGAGATAGGGGTTAAAAACAAAAATAACATTTAATAACGGGTATGACCACCTTTTAAGTGGTAACACTGAATTGCATCGCCGGTGCATAGAATTGATAACAGGCACGACGTCCCTACATTGTATGCATTTAAATTGTTGGACAATGGCTGCCCAAACCATGACAGATCCACTACCCCAAAAATGATCTCATTCAAGAACACAACAGTCAGCATAGCATTCAATTTTCCTATGGAAGACCTGCACACTGCCATCACTGTAAACAAAATCTTGATTCATCCGAAAAAAAAGAAGATATTTCAAGATTGTCATATCAAACGAGTGTGTACACGTGCCCAATTAAGTGGATTTACATGATGAAGTTGTGTTAAAACACATCCAACGTAAGGATGTCGTGCCTGTGAACCATTATTCTACAGACGATAACAAATAGTTTGCCCACTGATTCTGTTATTATGAAGTCTAGGTGTGTTAGCAGCAGTAACAGTGGCAATTTGGAATCCATTGGACAAATGAGTGTTCATTATGAAGCAGTCTTGACCATGCTTTGCAACTTGGCAAAACTTTGGAGCATCCTGTCATCCGAAATCATGAGTGAAGATTAGGTATCGCTCTACTAGATTACCCAACATGATTTGAACTGTCATCTGTCGACATACCAGGATCAAGCATGCCAATCACATGTTCACCTAAATTCTTTGGTATTCTTCGCATGCTTAAATGCTACAGTGTTAAAACATGCAGGGTTTTTTTACAAATTTTGAAGCCTTTTTCGTTATTTTGACAACAATGTCAGAAAGACAAGTAAAAAAATAGCCAAATACCACACAATTCATATTAAACAAATTATGCACGTGCTAATCATGTTTTGCGTTGTCAAATTATAACAGTGCAAAAAAATCAATAAAATTAGGGAATCCTGATAACACAGGTCAAGGTTTCTTATCTGGTTTCTTTGTACAATTACTTGTTTAACACATAAAACACTGTGTGTACAACTCGGAAGTTTCTTTGTTCAGTATATTACCAACCTGGTGACATGCTTCACAATGTATGGACCAATAATTAGCATTGCAAGTACTAAGTCGGAGATATGAATAAAAGATCAACAGTTGGTCTACATTAAACAGGTAAAATCAGTGTTTGTCATATTCGATTATGCTTCAACACAGTTTGTGAGCCAAAAATCATTGCTGTAACATTAAAAGCATTTAGGGCTGATACCATACTGGGTTATAGCAATGAATATTTCAGGGCCCAACAACAAAGTCATAGAATGGTTACAAATGAACCTCTTGTAGCAGACCTGCTGGAGCACAGACATATCTATACCAATAGGGTGACCACAGGTTTTAATCCAGCCTGGCCTAAATTTTCCTAATGTATGATGGTTTAACTGTCAGTTGTCTTCCATGCCTTTTTTAAGTAGCAGTAGGCACAATTATTATTAGTTGGGAAAGCCATCATCCTTGTTACATGTATTTATTTACCTGAAAATGATTTGATTCAATAATGTTTTAGTTTAATTCAAATATATTGTATTGGGACAAGGGTTTCATTATAATCCAATAAATCTAAATTATAATTCATTGCCATTAAAAAATCTCATAAAACCTTTATTTGTCAATTTATCTATTTAATAGTATGTACTCACAGAATCTCATTGATAACTAGAACAGGACCCGAGCAAGCATGGAGAGTCATAAGGTGGCATATAGACAGGCGTCCATTAGCCCTAGCTGGCAGAAAAAGATGTAAATCAAACAAACAAACAAAAAGCATATAGACAGGCGTCCATTAGCCCTAGCTGGCAGAAAGTGACGTAAATCAAACAAAAAGCATATAGACAGGCAGTCATATGAGAGACTGAATTCACAAAACTTGAGATAATAGACAACTCTCTGAATCTGTAGTTTAACCTTTGCAAATAATCCTTGTCATATAATTTCTAAAAACCTTACCAAAAAACTTTTGAATCATTATTTGAAATTAAAAAGACAACAACTTTGAATTGAGCTGAAATTATGAAGTCTCACATGTCTGACTAGGGAGTCTTTCTTTGATTATTATGTTTCGAAGTCTAGGCAAACTTTCTACAATGAGGGTAACTGAAACGTCCATATAAGTTTTTAAACTTGTTGATGGAGCGTATTGAAACAATAGCACCATCTGCAAAAGTATTGTTTTATTTGTTTCAAGAATACTACTTATTTCTCTTTACTATGTTCTATTTATCTACGGAACTACATAACAATAATTTCAAAAATACTGTTGTATGCTAGAAATATGTTGTTGTTAAAATAAAAAAAAAAACACAAAAAAATCCAGCAGAACCAAGTCTTGAACCCGTTGATCAGGATGTCACAGTCAAGTACCAAACAGATTGAGCTATTACGTCTTCATAATATGGGAAGATTTAAACAGGAATGAAACCATAACATACCATAACATTTAACTGCATGTCCGAGAAGTAAATTTGAACCGGTACCTCGACATTAATACATTATTTATATAAATATAAATTACCAGAAGAATATGTAAATCATTATCAGTTAAGTTACTGGTAATCAAATTCATCAACTTCTTTTACTTTTTGAAAGTCAGAAATGTTGGGCCTGGTTAGCTGGCATGTCAAGCAACGTAATGAATAATTGGTATTACTTTATTTTGTATTGGAAGAAATGTAGGGAGATTTTACCTTAGATGTGTCACATGAAGGAAGAATTTACTAACCGAAAATTGTCTTTTTTTTCTCAGAAAAATAAGATAAACTAAACGAAACCTGACAAAATAGATTATGAAATTATAAATAAGAGCAATGTTGTGATAACGCCACACCAAAAACCTGTGGCCGATATAAACCACTTTCTTGTTTATTTGGCTAATTGGCTCCTTTAGTATAATAAAATCGATTACTCTAACATACATGTGAAATTTTGCAGGGTTTCATAATTGTCATCAGGTAGATTTGTCATTGATTTCAGGTAGATTCAGGTAGATTTATTTTTTGTCAGGTAGATTTACTTTTTTGTCAGGTAGAGCTTTTTTCACCACTTACCCGAAGCATTATGGATTTCAATTCCATTAAAAAAGTCATCATGGTATCAATTAAAGTCATATCAGTTAAAGTCATATTTATAATGAATTAAAAGAATATCAATTTAGTTGACAGTAAATTTTTCAACCATATTGTATTCTTGTTGCTTGTGATTAAATGCAGCTGGGGGTTTCAATGCAATAAAAGATCAATGATAAAGGATTAAAAACAAAAATCAATCATTTCCTTGAATCCCTCCCCACCCCTCCCACACACACACACACCTCTATGTGTAACCAGGTGAAATGTGTGACATTTATATATTTTATTTCGTAACTGGTGGTGTGATACCTTGTGTAATAAATGGTGTCCAACCTCCTATGTATTTTGGCTGGTTCCAGTGGCTCAGGTTTTATTGTTATCTTTTCCCGCACTTTATGGTCACATGATTTTGGTATCACATGACAAAAAAAGCCACATCGTTACAAATCAGTTCGGTAGATGCCACCAAACAGACAACATCAATTTTTTAAATAGTTTACAAGGTTAGTTATGGTTGTCGCTGGTTTTGAATTGAACCATTGAACGCATTCAATAGCTTGTCTTTATTTGCCATTCAGTAATTTATATGTGACTTCTATTGTCAACGCTGTATTGTTTATCAACGGTTTTCGTGAAAGGACGACAATCTTGAAAATGTTGAATTTTAACCATTATAACAATTTGTCATGACACATTAACTATTTGCATGTGTTCATTAACTTTCAGCAGAATTCTAACAACCAGTATCACAAGGACAGAGAGAGAGCAATGGTTCATTTCCATAAAATGGTAAGAAACGTAACTGTATTGTTTTGTATTGTAAAATGCTGCTATTTATTCAGCATTGTTTGAAGTGTTTTGTCTAGAGATTTTTTATGTTTCATACTACACCGTAGAGTGAATTAAGAGGCCAGTGGAATTTGTGTTAAAATCATTCATAGAACTTATATTAATTGTATCATTGTTTTATCTACTAAAGTATTGTAATTATATATGTCATATTCATAGAATGGATTACTCACTGTGTATGCTGATGTTAGTTTTTAGGTGATGTCATTATTATTACATTGATAGTAAAAATGGTTTATTGTATGAGTCAGCATCGATATTTTTTTGGCTACAACCATTTCAAGAACCAGACCTGATATCAGCATTAGAATTTACATGTGAACAGAAAAATGAATAAAGATAAACTGAACAATAAAAGTTGTGATTTTGGTAACAACCCACGCC
>JAULCC010312797.1:0-11954 GCA_032358795.1 Nuttallia obscurata | reverse complement strand
GTTACTCGGCGTATAATCTGGATCCAAGCTGTTTGCAAATTCTATCGCTGTCGCCCTTAGCAGGCTAAAGGTTAATATCCCTAACTTAGGCGGCCGTATCGTTGTTTGTCCTACACTTCTAACTCTCCCTCAAAGAGATTTGTTTATTTTGGGCAAAACAATTTATTTCCGGTTTTATATAAACGATTTTGAAGGAAATTGTTTTGTGTGTGTGGGTGTGTGTGTGTGTGTTTTGTAAATATAATTTTACGACGATTTAGTCACGAATGATCCCTATACTTAGTTTTAAAATTTATCTCCGACGTTTGCCGGAAATGATCGAGTATATACGATTGACCTAGAAATGTTGGAAAGATAAACGGTCATCATACCGTTTAAGTGTCCTTGGACTATTTTCAGACAAATCCGTCCGCTGTGGTTACATATCTTTCTCAACTAGACAGCCGTTGTAATTTCCAACAGTGCTCGAGCAGCTGTTGTAATTTAGCACAATACTCAGGCAGCCATTGTACTTTCACACAATACTAAGGAAACTGTAGTAAATTTACACAATACTGAGACAGCCGTTGTAGTTTCTCACAATACTCAGGCAGCCCTTAAAGTTTCACCCAATACACAGACAGCCGTTTATATTTTCACACAATACACAGACAGCCGTTTATATTTTCACACAATACTCAGACAGTCGTTGTAGTTTCACACAAAACTTAAACAGCCGTAAAACAGTTCACACAATACTCAGGCACCCGTTGTTCTTTCACACAATCCACAGACAGCTATTGTTGTTTCGTAAATACTCAGACAGCTGTTATTGTTCATACAATACTCAGACAGCCGTTGTAGTTTCACAGAATACTCACTCAGCTGTTATTGTATCACACAATACTCAGACAGCCGTTGAAGTTTCACAAAATACTCAGGAAGCTGTTTTTGTTTCTCACAATACTCAGACAACCGTTGTAGTTTCACACAATACTCACTCATCTGTGATTGTTTCACACAATACGTAGACAGACGTTGTAGTTTCACACAATACTCAGGAAGCTGTGATTGTTTCACACAATACTCACTCAGCTGCTATTGTGTCACACAATACTCACTCAGCTGTTATTGTTTCACACAATACTCACTCAATTGCTATTGTGTCACACAATACGTAGAAAGCCGCTGTAGTTTCACATAATACTCAGACAGCCGTTGTAGTTTCACACAATACTCAGTCAGCCGTTGTAGTTTCACACAATATTCAGGAAGCTGTTATTGTTTCACACAATACTCAGACATCTGTTGTAGTTTCACACAATAATCACTCAGCTGTAATTGATTCACACAATACTCAGACAGCCGTTGTAGTTTCACACAATACTCAATCAGTTGTTATATTTTCACATAATACTCAGACAGCCGTTGTAGTTTCACACAATACTCACTCAGCTGTTATTGTTTCACTCAATACTCATACAGCCGTTGTTTTTTTCACATAATTCTCACTCATCTGTTATTGTTTCATACAATTCTCAGACAGAAATTGCTTTATTAAAAATCTTAAACCATTACTTTCACTTTTTAGAATGTCTCAAAGTATCATTTCGTGAAATGTCTAAAAATGCTGGTCTAACAGAATATTTTATATTTGAAATATTTCAGTTGTCTCCCTTTGTGCGACTCGAGCTGAACGACATTCTCAATCTGGCTATGGCCGCAGCATGTTTTATTCCTATACTTTTACTACTATATATAACGACCCACAGTTCGACTTATCATCGCATTATACAAGGCACTTCGATACAAGGTCTAGTATAAATAAGCGAGGAAGGTGTCTGCAAAAATGTCTTTTTATCGAATACCTGTGTGAAACATCAAAACCCGTTTTACCTTTTTTGCTGTTTTAAACCAATGTCCACTGTTTAATAACATTAACCCCAAATTGTTTTAATGTAATAAAACCATTGAAAGGCGGCTTCTGGCCGGGAAATTACCTGTTTTGGCCGCTACATCTACCCTGCTAAGGGCAACCGTGATAGAATATGCAAACAGCTTGGATCCAAATTTGACGCCGAGTAACTCGGCATATTATCAAGATCCAAGCTGTTTGACACTCGATCAATGATTTCTCCAAATATTGGGCTGATCTGATGAATTTTAAAATTCAGGCAGACGACATTTCTTTCAGCAGGCTAAGGGTTAAAATACGTATTTTGGTTTAGGAACATACATGTATAATGTATCTATAATGTATACAGGTTGGATATGCGCGCGAAATCACTTAGTGCAAAATTACATATTTAGGTAGTTGCAATTACCTGTTACAGTTGGCATGTTTTAATTTATTGTTCAAAAATCGCGAAAATAGTTTTTTAATTAATTATTTGTTATTTTAAAGAGCTCCTATCAATTATACAATAGCTGGATCCCGGTGTCAAGGCTGAGTGGTGTTGTTTTATTTAACCCCTTTAGTGCCTGAAGCAATACCACGCATGCGCAATATTTCGTCTGCTATATTATTTAACTTCGCAGATTCACTAATTTGTTTGCAAAACAATTGGCTGAGTGTCAAAATGCTTAAATCCGGATTAGACGCCGAGTAACTCGGCGTCTCATCCGCATTCAAGTTGTTTGCATATATCTAAAATTTCGGGGTGAGGCAGTGAAGGGGTTAAAAGAAAACAATGAGGACTGGCAAAATGTTTCAAATGAGACAAACGGCGAATTACTTGGAACAAGTTCTGTTCACATATTTTAAACAGGCTCAACTGCTTAATCTAGTCATTAACCTTCCAACCTTCATGCAAATGTGATATGTTTATAAAACATATCCAGGAATAATTCTCCCTTTACTTGTCTAGTTTATGGAATGTGGCGTCAAACATGGACTTCTCACGATGGATGGTCCCGTGGATGCTCTACTCAATTGTGTGTGTCCCGTGGATGCTCTACTCAATTTTGTGTGTCCCGTGGATGCTCCACTCAATTTTGTGTGTTTCATATTTTAACGTTATAGTGGATCAGATTATGAGTAACTCGACATCTGATAACTTATACTAGTTGGTTGCATACCTGTAGAGACATGGACTATTATCTATGTATTCTATGTCTCTGCTTTTTACTATAATCGCATTTTATATGAGAATATGTACTGACACTTATTCTTTGAAAAAATAAATATTTTGAGATAAATGCGACACTGCGAGAGTCAAAATATAACCTGATATAACATTACTCACAACATGATGTTACATTTAGATATTGGATGTTTATGTTACATTTAATTACGGGGTGTTAATATGAATAAACCTTCCGCATTTTCGAACGTGTATTTGTCATTAGTCGTAATATAGTTAAACGCCCCATAAATGTTTTTTGACACATTCAAATGGTTTTATAAGTTTTATAGTTAAACGCCAAAAAATGGGAAAAAGCACCAAAATTGGCACAATTGTTTAGAAAATAAGTACAAACATTTAAAGCTTTAGACCTATTTCTTGTCTTTTAAATGGCCGACTGACAGCCATTTTTCAAAATTGCCGCCAGAAATTACGAAATATTCAGAGAAGTGTAAAGTTTTTAAATAAAAACAATTTTTTAAATATAAATTGACCTATGTTTATTATAAGCCTAACTGTGAATAACAAAATGATGCAGAAAAACGCGAATTATAACAAAAATTGACATACTTAATACGTATTCTTGCCATAAAAGCGATAAAAAAAGTCTAACCTGATCTAGTTATAGATTGCATCATGCCTTGCAGCAAAATGGTGTAAACATAATCAAATGTTGACTCTAGGAAGCTGACAATGTAAACAATTATTTTGAATGAAATAGTTTAGAACAAAAACAGTTATTAAAAACACAATTTTCAGGCATATTGAACTTTTATAGCTATTTTATTTTACTCTATGTTTTAGCATTTGTTATCATTATTCACATCAACACATATAAACACACATTCGATCTAGTAATTGTTCAACATAGCTTTGGCTCAGTAAAATGCCTTTATATAAACTCTGTAAGCATTATGAGCCTGTATTCGAATACTATCCAAACATTGTGTCCAAACTATGGATAATAACCGAAACTATGACCCTAAGGTCAGTCCCTGTCGTAATTGCCACCACACTGACAAAAAGCTGTATAAGCATTTTAGCTTTGAAAAATTAACATATTCCATGCCAACCCTTTGCTTGATTACATCCACATCTAAGAAGTTTCTTACAAGAGACATCTGCCAGTGAAAGTGAAGACTAAAATAGTTCCTATTATGGGCTTCTTTTTTACCCAGACCCATTCTGCAGGACCTAGGTACATCTGGCCGCGACTTGAAAACATGTCCCTAAATATACCTAGTTTAAAGTACTGCCCTGTTGGATTGCTCCAAATATGCTGCAGAAACGGGCGAAATAAATTCAAAAGATCTACGTTCCCTTTTGAGCGAAAAGGTACTTTCGAGCATCATTTACATCAGTTGCTGCACAGGATCCGTCATACATACGAAAAACAAAAACGTTCTATTAAATATTATTTATATTTCTTGTATAACTAAATCTAAAGATAGAGGTGTAGAAAGAGCTAAGAATGTTTGACAGCGTCAAAAACAATCTGAGTGTCCCAAGCAGCTCTCTTACCTCTGCTACCTGTGATAAATATCTGGTCGCAACCTGTCATTTCGTGAAAAACTGGTAGGACCTTGGCGTTTGATTCACCTAAAGAATTAATAGCTGTATACAAGTGTTTCTGAGGTCTTTACCAGAACCAAAAGCTACCACCAGCTCATCAATTGCTATTTGGAGAACAATTCCTACAGCCAGAGCCAACACGTCAGTATCAACGGCCCCTTATCTTCTTTAAGCCTTGATCTGACCTATCTCCAACGTGAGTCATTATTTTAACATCCGCCTCCTCGTGACTACAAGGGAACAAGTTCCTAGAGACATACTGTGGCAAAATAACAATATAGCTATCACTAGTTTATTGTTTTGATCCACATATCTGATCTATCTATATCTGAACTGTCAAAAACTTAAATATTTTATGTTTTGTTTTCATCTACTCTCACAAATGAACCCACCGTACCTGTTATGTTTGTGTCTGGACCCTTTTTTAAAACCTTTCACTCTTTGCAAGATTTCGGACTATCTTGATAATGCATGGCTGTATCCCAAACAAGATCAGACCTCTGGATAGTTGAAAGTTGACGAGTTGAAAACATTAATGGATTAGTTTTGGTGTGTTTGACAACCTACCGGGTTCAGCATATTTACTACAGACATCAGTTGGAGGATGTTCGTGGTTGACTTCTAAATGATCTTCAAGACAATACACAAAGTCCGACTTGGTATCAAATATGAGGTTTCTAAACTGTGACATTAAAGGAGGAAAAATAGATATCTCATGGGTAAAGTCATTTTCAAGTTTGCCATCACATACTTGACATGATACTGCTTAGAAAAAAGAGATCAATCCTGTTTAAATTGGACAATCTGCTACTTTTCTTTGGCTATCTTTGTGTAGTCTGTCTACTTAAACGAAGGAACTTGTTTTGATTTATGGTCCCTCTCAGAAGGTTTTCTTTCCTATCTAAGCACTGACATTGTTAATATTTTAATACTGGTGCTTACCGGTAGGTTCGATATTCTTCACAGCTTTAACAACACTTGAAAATTCCACATTTCTACTATCTAAGGCTAGTTGATCCACTGACTGGTTACGGAATAGGTTCCACGTGTCTTCAATAGTATCAATCATTGCAAAACATCTGTCTTAAACCTTTTCTGGGTAAAGCCTTTTCGTTCATGGTGGCTAATATCAGGACCTTTCCTTAACTATGTTTCAGCAAATTAATAGACGATTGAAATTCATGCACGACCCGTCTACTGCAGTATCCAGCGCATCATCATGTTCAGTTAATTCTATCACTCCACCATCAACTTTGATGAGTTTATTATTCTGCTCATGAAAATTTTGTGAACCATGAATCTACCTTGTGCAAATACTTTCCTTTTGGGATCACCAATTTTCAAATATGCTGTCGAGAAATTCGGGTCCATCTCTGGCAAGATATGTCCATTATATAAGACGGTGCAAGACACATGCTGTTACCTGATACGCATAGAAAGTTTTGCCAAAGTGCGAGGCCTTTTGAGAGGAATCTGCAGTGTCTGCTGTTGCTGCATTTACCTGTTCTAAAGCATGTGTCAAACCACTGTCTTGCAATCAATTGCAAAGTGCTTTCAGACCTGTATTTTAGTGTGCAACCCCCTTAACATAATAACAGAGCAATGTATGACATATCTATTAGGCCAAGTCCACTGAATTTGTTTTGCAGTTGCATACAAAGGTTCGTCACATTCAATAACAGGTGTTTGATTTAACTTGATGGGTATTCAGAAGAACACGTTTGTTGCCCTCTGGCACATTGTCAGAAACACCTAGCTAAGTTTAAAAAGCGGAATGACTTTTACCAACAGAATTTGGTGGCACCACGACCCTGTGCCATATGCAATATAATTTTAAAGTTTGTTCAGCTTATTTTATATATTTGCTCGGATGAACGTAAGCCCATGAAAGTAAAATCATATGATTAAACTGAACTAAAGTGTGAAGAATAAATGAATATAATGGCAAAATTAGAGTCAATACTATTTTGACAAAATTTAATTGTAAAATGGTGCATAACTCTGTCAAATATGACCTTAACCTACATAATTTGGCTCCATTACGATCCTGTTGGCATATGCAATATAACAGTTTCAAGATGAAATGTTCATAAATGGCAAAGTTATAGCCAATGTTAAGTGTTCGTGACAAAATTTAATGACAAAAGGGGAACAACTCTGAGAAAGATGACATTGACCCACATAATTTAGCTGTATCAAAACTCTGTTGTTTTAAGTAATATAAATTGAATATTTGAAATAATGTTCATAAATGGCAATGTTATAGCCAAAGTTCAGATTTTGTCATACACAGACAGACAGACGGACGGACAGAGTGATCCCTATGCATTGCTTTTTCTTTAGATATTGTCGGCTATGTAAAACAAACCAGGTAGTTTCAGGATTTCATTTTCTTCTTGCATGTCCACGATATATGCTGAATTGAGATCAAAATTTCTTCCCGTAAAATCGTGGCAAACTACTCAAAAGTTTAATGGCATTACGAAATCAATAAAAAGAAAACATATGATAAGGTAGGACGGTGGTTCTACCCGGGTGCACCCTGTGCCTGACATAGTGCACATGGTTCCCCCGGGGTCTTCCACCACCTGTAATGAGCTGGACGTCGCGATATGACTGAAATACTGTTAAAGCGCCGTTAAATTCCGAATAAAACAAACAAAAACATATGATAAAGTTAGCTAAATTCATAAAAGGGTCAACAGTTTTAAGAAATGCTCCAGTAGAAATACAAATTAAGTTTTATTTTTTGCAGTGTATGATATGTTAAGAAAAGACATGTATAACTTTCAATTTAAAGTATAACAATATGAATATATCACTGTTTCTCGAAAGGATTTTTTTCTTGCGAGCTGCTTATTTGATTTTGGATGTATGTTACTTTGTATAAATGTATGTATTGTTAAAAAAATACGTTTGAGCCATATTTAAATTAACTATGTAAATAGCGAAAGACATAATATATGTCGATATTTCCAAATAAAGATTGATTGATTTATTAAACATTGGTACTATTTAGGCTTAAATCTATTTGAAATATGGGGAAGCGAAATAGCTCAAGCACGTCTGTGATTAGTTACAAAGCAGGCATCCCTGACACAAGACTGGATGAGATCGTTTCTTTTATATTTTTATTTATTTTTATATTTTTGCATATTGAACAACAAGGTATTTTAAGCACGCAGAAGTCTATTAATCACACATGGAAAGTTTTCTACTAGAATTCTAAATAATCGTTTGAGTGACTTTTGTGAGTAATTTTTAATTGGCTGGCTTTCGTGGACAAATGGGTAAAACAGGTGATATTTTCATTTTGCACAGTGTTGTTTCACATCAGCTGAATAAGGGTACAAAACTACTGCTCTTATAAAGACTTCTCTAACGCTTTCGAGTTTCGATTATGTGGTGCGGGACAATCTTTGGCTAAAAATTATAAAGACAGGTTTAAGGGGATACATATTAGATATTTTTATCAGGTTCAATGCATACAAATATTACCAGGTAAATGTACACAAACTTTTAACTAGAATTCTATTCTTAATAATCGTTTGAATGAGTGGGCTGAGCTTTATAATGTAACTGGTTTTCGTAGACAAATGGGTACACTTGGTAATATCTTTATTTTGCACAGTGTTATTTCGCACCAGGAATGTAGAATACATTGTATTCTACATTCCTGTTCGCACCAACGGTAATAATTGTACTGCTCTTAAATAAACATCACTGAAGCTTTCTTATCTTTGATGCGGGACAAGTTTTGGCTTAAATTTAATAAGACAAGTATAAGGGGATACATATATAGAGAGGATATCTATTGAGTTTTCACTTTATATGAAATTTTATTAGACGAGTCTTTATAAGCGAGCCTCTGGCGAGCTTAATTAAGGTTCAAGGACGAGTCTAATAATTTTCTTATATTAAGTGAAAATGAATCTGATATTCTTTTTATCACATGACAATACATCAAGAGGTTAATAAGAGTTTTCTTATTGATTTTGTGACGTCATCGAATCTTATATGTAACGTGTTGTTTGTATAAGAAAAAACGTGATGATTATATTACACCGAAAATAAGCAACGTCATGTGATAAAAGATATTTTTATCAGGTCCATGTATACAAATATTATCTTGTTCATGCACACAAGTGTAAAAAGTGTAAAAAATTAAAGTATGATAATCTTTTAAGCGAAAGTTCACATGTATTTTAGGTGTCAGACAAGGCGATTGTCTTTCTTCATTTTTATTTTCAATCTACTCAAATGATTTGGGGAAAGAATGTATAACAAAGTGGGTCAAGGGAAAACATATTAACTGGGTTAAACTTAATGTATGATATTATCATCCTAGTTAAATAAATAATTTTTTGAATTAAATAGACATCTACACAGTTAAACATCATCATATTTAATAAATTGATTACACCGATTTATGGCAGTGAAGTTTGGGGCTTTAGTTAAGCTAATAATATTGAAAAAGTTACTTTGCAATTTTGCAAAAGACTTCCTTATTAAAATCTAGCACTCAATCATATCTGATATATGACGAACTCGGACGATTTTTATTTGACCAAAGCAGATATTTCAGAATTATACTGGTTTAAAAGTAATTATATAAAATATATCAACATTTCTTATGAAACATTAATGCGACATACTGATCTACATCGTCGTAAAACAATCTGGGCAGGTTTGGTTAAGAATGTTCTGTCTGAGTAAGAATTTCACAAAGTCTGGTTAAATCAGGGAGTAGGGAACATTGAATATTTTATCTCTTTTTAAACAACGTATCAGTGGTGATTTCGTTCAAATTGGCAGACCAGAGTACATATGTTCCCCCAAAACATAACAAAGTTAATACCTTCTTCTCCTAGATAAGGGACGATTAAAAGCACATGCAGCTACAATTAACGAGAGGAAATATACAATATATAACAAAATAGAAGAGGAATTTCTCTTTTTATTTGAATGCACTTTATACCATGATACTAGGAAAAGTCCTCTAAATAAACATCACTGGAAAAGTCCAAATGTGCCGAAACGTGTTGAACTTATGTCATCTGAAACTGAAATAGTAATAACTTTGAAGGGAATAAATTGAAATGAGTATGCATTCCAGTATGCGTCCTTGCTTTGCACCATTGGTCGAAATATATTGCACCCCTCGAATAACGCCCTACTAACAGGTACAATTCGCACATAATATTTCAATATAAAGTCTAAGTGTACAACATTAAAGCTAACTAACCGCTGTGCAGCAGGATTAAGGATTGTGCAGGCACAAATTTGTCTCTAGTCTGTAAATAGACATTCTGATCGTTGTCTCACGATTTGCTTATACACAATACAAGAGAGAACATTTCAACCGAAACAGAAATATTAAAGATACATAAAAAAACCCAAAGAGTTGAACAATCAAACAACAACTCTGTCAAGTATCGTACACCGGAAATAGCCGTACTCTCCCCTATAAGTTTTCCCACACTCTCTGTGGCCATGATTTGTCCAGCCATTTCTCAAAGTTTCGGTACTTTACATAGACTTCGCCCAAAGACGTCGCTTGAATTTGACGGGCACACGTCGCGTCTAAACGTGTTTCCACAGGTCCAAACGATATATGATGAATAACTGTTAAAGGTGATTTCCCTAAAACTTCCTGTTCCTATTATGAGAAAACAATGTTGAAAAATGGCCTTGGCTGACATTATTCATTAGCGGTTTAGAATGTATCAGTCAGTGTTTTAGTTCCATTATTTTCCGATGGTTTTCCGATATCGTTCGTGTCTATCCGCCCATTGTCGTACAGTCTATTGGCATTCTCAGATATTCAGAATGTGTTCTAAAACCCCGCCAAATTTAAATGGTTGTTGATGTCAAATAAGAGTCTTCAAGATAAACGAAATTTTAGAAATCAGAAAAAATGTCGCTTTTATGTGCCATTATCTGATTATTCAACAGGGTGCGATATACTTTTTTATCATATTTATATTATTTAAAATACTTTGGGTGGGGGGGGGGAGATCTGGAGAAAAAAATATTTAGATCTATAAAAAGTTTTAGGGAAATCCCCTTTAATGGCGACTATGCATATACACGCATTATGTTTTTAAAGTAAACTTTTAGAGGATTTGTCAATTACAAACATATATGTCTACTTGAGCAATTAAATCTGAAACTATATGCTTGTATAATTTTTACAACTATATGCTGCAAACTTAACACCATTGTGTTATAGGTGGACATATGTTTTATAAATTCACTACATTCTCGTGGTATTGCATTGGAGAGATCAAGTCTCGTTCACGCGAGAATCTACATACTATTATATGCTTCCGAATAATAAACGTCTGATAACACTTTGGAAACGCGGGGCGCTTTTAGGGAAACGGTTTATTATAATCAGTATTATGTCTATGAGTTGGAATACAGTGTTTTTGTTCTGACATATTCTTGCTGGCGCGGCTTGACTTTATTAGAACATTAGACGATAACACTTCTTTAGCTTTACCTGCTGTTGCATTCAGTAATACTATATCACTGTACCACATGGTGGTATTTAAACGACATGGTGGCATTGGAGAGTTATGAAAATGGTGGACGGAATATGAAAGTGCAATTCTTTGTACATAAATCAATTAGTTGCGTTCATGTGAATATGGTCTAGGAATAAGTATTACTGCGAATATAGTGGTGTTTTACCTTGGTATATGTAGTTCATACGAGGGTGCAAAGAATCACGTTGCCGGTATTTGCCAACAAGAGACTCTCTCCAGGGTTATTATAATGGTGGCAGGCTCAGCAATAATTACTGGTCTTAGATGAGAAATTCACATTTAAGTAATTCACGTTAATACACAGTGCACCAGACGTTAGCAAGAGATAGCTTACAGATGAATATTTTGTTGGTAAATCTGGCTTGCGTGCACCCTTTAGTTGAGTTCTGTAGAACAAAGCCATTGGTCTTGTTTGATAACCAGGCGCAAGCACACAGGTCTAGCCCACGGGCTCGGGCATCCATAAGCAATGTGGGCGTGGCTATAGTCATGTTCATATCTCGACAAAACTTCTCAGCCAGAGTAAAAGTGAGCATATAACGTCCATCACGTGATTGATAATGAGCCACTGAAATGAAATAAAATTAGGTACATTAAACATTTATTGCGTTCATTATATCAAAATAGTATTTGCGCTAATTGTAACACAATTATAGTGATTTTAAATTAAGTTTTAACATCTCTATTGCATATAATATACATGCAAGGGGGATTGGGCTACCTTGTC
>JAULCC010312575.1:0-11954 GCA_032358795.1 Nuttallia obscurata | reverse complement strand
CAACTCGTATCGGAAACTGTAATTAAGCTCGCCAAGGCTCTCTTAATAAAGTTTCTTTATACTCGTTGAAGAAATTTTTATATTAAATAAAAACTCATGTAAGATCCTATATATCGCATTACTATAGAAACAAGAGTTTTAAGCAGAAATAACTATATCTGAACCCTTAATGTTGTTATATAAACAGAGTGTAATTTGGTTACAGAAAAGAAAAAGTAGTTTTAATACAGTTTTGTCGTCAATATGAACTTCTCGGTGTCAATCGAAATTTAGCTACCGCTACCGACCGTCGCTCGCGCTTGACCGTGGCCGAGTGGTTATCGTAACTGACTTGCAATCTCTTAGCCCCTCCCCGCTATGGGTTCGAATCCCTGTCTGGGCACTTCGGATTTTTCAATTGATGAAGCCTTCAAGCTGACTTGGGATAGGTCGGTGGTTTTACCCGGGTGCACTCTGTGCCTGAAATATTGTACAGGGGTCCCCCGGGGTCTTCCTCCACCTGTAGCTGGACGTCGCGATATGACTGAAATACTGTTAGAGCGACGTTAAATTCCCAATAGTGTGTGTGCGCGCGCGCGCGCGTGTGTGTTAGTGTGCGCGCGCACGCGTGTATGTGAAAGACAATAATTAGTGGTCCTTTCAAAATAGTTCCTTTGCCTTTTTTAAGCTTTGTTTGTTTTTGATTTTTTTTGTATTTTTTTTGTAATTTATATTTTCTTTGATTATTAACTTCTAAAAACTTCAATTTAGATTAATTTCTTTTTGCATTTACTCAAAAAGCAATATAGTACATTGTCTACAAAGCAAAACAAAATAAACATACTTTATACGAACCAAAGTGTTTCCCAAGTACACCCCACCAACCCCTTCCCAACCGCTTAAGTGTACCCACCCATTCGTCTTCATATTGTTATAACTTCTTTCAGAAATTATTTTAAAATTATTATTTCTATCATGTGTATAATTTTGAAAAAAGCAAATATAACAAACCCCAAAATATTTCAATTTTCAATATTCACCGTAAGCCAATATATTTCAATTTTCAATATTCACCGGAACCAAATGTTGTTGTTTTTTCTTATTTTTTTAGCATTACACTGTATCATCCCTGTGTTGTATATTTGTAGACCTGGGTGAAATGAAATATTTGTTCTGTTATGTAAAACCTCATACTGTTAAGATATCATTGTTTTGTTTTAAACAGAATTTAACTAACCAATTTTTTAACAATATTGATAAATTTTGACAGTTACTCAGTTTGAAGTCGGCGATGCCTCGGGGAGACGGAAACGTCAATTTAATGAGAGGTTCGATATGGGGTCATCTTTGATTTGTGTTACTGATACTAATTACGTCATTTAATGCAACACATTTCGAACAATCACTGATTAGCACTATGCTTTGTATTGTATATAAATTATACTAAGCTTATTGATGGTATATCAAAATGTGTCTAGATGCAATTTCTTTTAATATACCTAATTCCATTTAAGGTGACTTTAAATGTTATAATTTTGTACACACATAACAAACTTCTGATCGCAACAATATATGTTAAATTACTTCTTTTGCGTCGAATATTTGATTTTATTGTATCTGCCTTTCATTATTAATTTGTAGCAGGAGAAGATGACGAAAACCCTGAATCCACAAAACACATGCATGCTCCGTATATCTAAATCTAATTAAATCTTGCCAATTTAACAGAAATTTAAACAATGAGCATACAATAATCGTACAATGTGACGAAAGACCGACTTATAAGGACCTTATTGTCATTACGTTCTACGGAACGTATCATGTATTTTTGCCTTGATTTTAACCCTTACACTTTTTGTTGGCTGCAAACAAAAAAGGTAATATGTCTGCACACCCAAAAGTCATTTTATGTCTTCACACCAAATTACCAAACTCTTGTTAAATGCAACCGAACAAAATATTTAATTATGTATGCAACTTCCGCTTTCTTCTCTAAAAAAGTACAACCCATATGCACTCGTCAATAAATGTCTGCAACTCATACACCCATATATAAATGTCTGCGATACATACACCCATCTATGTATGTTTGCAACCAATACAGCTATTTATTCATATCTACAACCCATATACCCATCTATCAATGTCTGCAACCCATACACCCATCTAATAATGTCTGCAACCCATACACCAATCTATCAATGTCTACAACACATACACCCGTCTATCAATATCTACAACCAAAATACCCATCCATTAATGTCTGCTACCAATACACCCATCTATAAATATCTGCAACCCAACACCCATCTATTAATGTATGTAACACATACACCCATCTATTAATGTTTACAACCCATACACCAACTATATGTTTACAGCCAACACGCCAATGTATTAATGTCGGCAACTCATACATCCATCTATTAATATCTACAACACATACACCCGTCTATTAATAATCACAACAAAAACACCCATCTATTAATTTCTATAACCCATACACTCATATTTTAATGTTTACAACCAAATACACATCTATTAAGGTCTACAACCCATACACCCATCTATCAATGTCTACAATCCATACACCTGTCTATTAATATCTAACTCCCATACAACCATCGTTTAAAGTCTACAACCAATACATGCATCTATCAATTTCTAAAGCTAATACACCAGTCTAATAATATCTGTAACCAAAACAACCATTTATTAATGTCTATAACCCATACACACATCTATTGATATCTGCAACCATACGTCCATCTATCAATGTCTACAACCTATACACCCATCTATCAATGTCGACAACCCATACACCCATCTATCAAGGTCAATAACAAATACACCTATCCATTAATGTCTTCAACCCATACACTCATCTATTAATGTCAACAACCCATACTGCCATCTATTTATGTCTTCAGCCGATACACCCATATTTTAAATTTCTGCAACCCATACACCCATCTATTAATGTCTAAAACCCATACATCCATCTTTCAATGTCTATAACCCATACACCCATTTATTAATTTCTAAACCAATACACCCATCTTTTATTGTCTGCACCGCCTTAACCAATCTATCAATGTCTACAACCCATACACCTATCTATTAATGTCTACAAACCCATACTCACATATTTAAATGTCTACAAGCCGTACACCCATTTATTAATTTCTGCAACCCATACACCCATCTATTAATGTCTATAACTCATACACCTGTTTATCAATGTCTACAACCTATAAACACATCTATTAATGTCTACAACCCATACACCCATTTATTAATGTCTACAACCCATACACCAATTTATTAATGTCTACAACCCATACACCCATTTATTAATGTCTACAACCCATACACTCATATTTTAATGTCTACATCTTATACACCCATCTGTCAATGTCTGCAACCCATACACCCATCTTTCAATGTCTACAACCCAAACACCCATTTATCATTGTCTACAACCAATACATCCATCTTTTATTGTCTGCACCGCCTTAACCAATCTATCAATGTCTTCAACCCATACACCTATCTTTTAATGTCTACAAACCCATACTCTCATATCTAAATGTCTACAAGCCATACACTTATATTTTAATGTCTACAACCCATGCACCAATTTATTAATTTCTGCAACCGATACACCCATCTATTAATGTCTAAAACCCATACACCTGTTTATCACTGTCTATAACCCATACTCACATCTATTAATGTCTACAATCCATACCCTCATATTTTAATGTCGACAACTCATACACCCATCTTTCAATTTCTGCAATTCATACACCCATCTATTAATATCTATAACCCATACACCCATTTATTAATGTCTAAAACCCATACACTCATATTTTAATGTCTACAACTCCTACACCCATCTATCATTGTCTGCAACCCGTACACCCATCTATTAATGTCTGCAACTCATACACCCACCTATCAATGTGTGCAACCCATACACACATCTTTTAATGTCTACAATCCATACACACATCTTTTAATGTCTACAATCCATACACACATATTTTAATGTCTACAACCCATACACCTGCCTCGTAATATCTGCTTCAATAACTGCATACATCTTTTAATATCTACAACCAATACATTAATTTTTCATGATTTTATTCCAGAATTGTATGCATATGTCAAGTAAAGTGTTGCTTTTTTAATTAAACACTAGGCTAACGCTTTCAATCTGTGACGCTTTTTTTTATAAAATAGAAGGATATTATCATAGGCGATATTTTGCAGGTTTAACCGTTACGCCGGGCCTCTCTGTTCAATGGGACTGATGTGTCACTGCAATGATTTATTACTTCCGATTTTCACCAGTTATAGAATATTGGATAATGCACTCCCGTTAATGTAGGCCTAAAAGCAAAATCACTGTCCGTGAATATTCTCGGATTCGAAACAATAGTGTCAACAAATTCAAAACTTACGCAGATATGCGATTAAAGATCAACATTTGGATATTTGGGATAACAAGTGTAAAAAAATACTGAAACTGAATTTACATATGTTGTACATACTGATACATGTATGAATGACAATCTATTTATAGACTAGAGAGATAAAAAAAACACGTAGAATGGTAAGTTTACAACTGTTGTTTTTGTAGTTTTTAATCTGTTGAACTGCACAAATATTTGTGTCAAGATAGGACACAACCTGAACACGTGTTTATCCTGTGTACTTCTCGAACAGATACCGCCCGGTTAGCTCAAGTGGTAGAGCGTCCGCTTTCGGTGCGGGAGGCCGCGGGTTTGATCCCCGGCCAGGTCATACCAAAGACTTTAAAAAATGGTAGTAATGGCTGACCCCCTTGATGCTCAGGATTTAGGGTTAGCAATACGACTGGTTTGTCGGTGTCAGGATTACGTGACCGGCCGGGGTTCAGCCCCTACGTGTATCAGTGCTATACACTGGGCACGTTAAAGAAGCACAGTTCTCTACAGAAGAGCTCTGTGTATCCGCTTCCCTCTCTCTCTGGGACGTCCATTAGCCCTAGCTGGCTGAAAGTGACGTAACTCAAACAAATTACCTAACAGGTATGACTTTTTAAAAATCGAATTTTTACAGAATTGCACGCACTATGTTCGATTGTTGCATCAATAAAAAAATATCTGCTTGCTTTTTTTATTTTTAAAGTCATTCGCCAGTAAATTTCATTTCTTAATTGAGGTTTTCTTTGTATAATTCAGGTTTCAAAATGCCTTTTTCATTTTAAAAATCTAATTTTGTGTCCATATATTATTAATTTGCAATTATTTCGTTAAAAATCCTTTTTCAACCATCAAGTTTCTGTTGTATAATTCCATATTTTCGTTAAACATTTAAGTTTGGCGTTGTCTTTCGTACTTTACAAATTCTAAATTGTAGATTCTTAATTTTAGTTTTCATGTTCTTATTTTTATACTTTTGATCCACATTTAACATTGTAAACGTTCGTCTTAAAAGGACAGGGACATAGCTAGAATTTGAATGAGACAATATTTAGCATATCTAACATGGCAACCAGGGACATAGCTAGAATTTGAGTCAGACAATATTTAGCATATCTAACATGGCAACCAGGGACACAATTAAAATTTTAATGAGACAATATTTAGCATATCTAACATGGCAACCAGGGACATAGCTAGAATTTGAGTCAGACAATATTTAACATATAACATGGCAACCAGGGAAATAGCACATATTTGAATGAAACTATATTTAGAATATCTTACATGGCAACCAGGGACATAGCTAGAATTTGAATGAAACAATATTTAGCATATAACATGGCAACCAGGGGCATAGCTAGAATTTGAATGAGATAATATTTAGCATATCCTACATGGCAACCAGGGACATAGCTAGAATTTGAATGAAACAATATTTAGCATATCTGAAACAATATTTAGCATGGGTAACATGGCAATCAGAGACATAGTGAGAATTTGAATGAGACAATATTTAGCATATAACATGGCAACCAGGGGCATAGCTAGAATTTGAATGAGACAATATTTAGCATATCTTACATGGCAACCAGGGGCATAGCTAGAATTTGAATGAGACAATATTTAGCATATCTAACATGGCAACCAGGGGCAAAGCTAGAATTTGAATGAGACAATATTTAGCATATCTAACATGGCAACCAGGGATCTTGCTTCGAGAATGTGTACGCAAGCAATCTAAGGGGTTCGGGGGCATCCCCCCCCCCACACACACACACAGTTTTTATGTTTGCTAGAACGTATTTGGTGCAAACAGGAGTATTTTCACAAGAGATAGAGTAAATAAAACATTACATACCATGGTTCCATGTTATAACATTTGCTTTTCAAAAGTGGATTCTTTTTACATCAGAAGCGATATTGCCATTTAATTTTTTTTTTGTCTAAAACTGTAGTGAAGCGTTTTTATTGGCAAATAGTGTAAACTTGAATCAGAGACACACACACACACACACACATATATATATACACATATGTCTCTGCTTGAATTAAGTAGTATCATACTTTTAATTTGTATATCGGGCGATCGTGCTGACTTCAGAAAATCAAATTGACGGACGCTAAATACACGTGGTCAGGTCAAACTAGATAATAATAACAATAATAATAATAATAATAATAATAACATTAAAATCAGATAGCAACAGTGTTTTATTTAAATATTTCAATGAAATAATTCTGTATTCCAATTAATACACTGAATCGCTTTCTAAACTCGCCACTTACATAGCTCTAAATAACTACTGTTTTAGGCTGGGATTGTGATTTAAAACTTCTAAGAATTTTGCATTTTATGTAACTCATAATTGACACTAAATTCATTATAAAGAAATGCCTATTCGCATAACTATATGCTTCATCAGACACACACCACCAAAATGAAGTTAAAAAATCACGTAAAATTTGTTGAAGTAAATTTTTTTTGTCTGAGATGCTGATCTAATCAAATCAGCAAATATTTTTCATTAGAATGATTCTTCTTTACCTGTTCGATACAAAATGCACAATGCAATTAGGTTAAAAAATAACAGATTCTATTAAAAATACGATGAAACCCCTGTTTTTAAAGTCGCAAATTTAGACAATAATTATGCCCCAGTAGTGATTAACGCGAAAGTTAATCGGTTCCTTCAGAAACATTCTTGTAAATTTTTTATAATCTTGATAGTCATTGGGTATTTGTGTGTTGTATCAAGTCAAGAGTTGTAATATCACACGCCATGCAAGTGGATAAAGATTTTACATTTACATAATTTCCAAGGTTGATGAGAATCGACTGAGAACTATATTTTGGTAGTGCTCAATCAAATGTGTTTTCTTTTCAAGATTTAGAACGTGGACTTTCCAGTTAGTTTTACGTCAAACAATGTCTGATATTCCTTTAAAATTTCCTGAACATGTCACGGAATTGTCTTCGGTAGTTTTGAAAATATAGAGAAAAGACTACTTCATGGTAGCGTTAGAATAGTTGTTACGGGTTTACCATGAGATGAAAAAAGGTAAACATAAGCAAACAGTACTCATGTCTACATCTTTTTAAGAAAACCATGTTTCAAGGTCTATAGTTAATAGAGAATAGATTTTATCGACCTGATATTTCGCATCGAATTTATCACATTCCGAGAATAGTAATATATCCCCTAAATTATTTACCCTGTTTTCACGCAGGAATTATTCCAAAATTAAACAACAAAAAATGTACGTAACAGGTTTATGGTTATTTTACTATCAAAAACTTCTGTTACAGATCGCAGTTAAGAATTCTTCTTCTGAAAGAAAATTTATCGGCATATACCCCCTCAGCCTCAGTATTTATTCACGGAATTATTACTGTATAATTTCATGATTTATTGCACTTTAAGATTTCATGTTGTTTTTTTTAACTCTTGATGACCATGTGTATGCATCCGTGTTTTTGAGTACATGTAGCTACGAGCCTGGCAACTCACTCCGATCCGAAAATTTTATACTTTCTGTGGACAGACGTACTAGTGGGTACGGGGGAGGGCTCCCCGGAAAATTTTGAAATCAAACATTGCATAAGATGCATTCTAGGGACATAGGCCTATTAACATATTCAGAAAACACAAAGAAGTGTAACTACATGCAGATATACGGTTTTACCTATACATGAGGGGCCTCCATGGCCGAGTGGTTATAATCGTTGACTTTCAATCTCTCAGCCCCTCACCGGGTTCGAATCCCGGTCTGGGCACTTTATATTTTTCGAATCTTGCGGTAGATCGGTGGTTCTACCCGGGTGCACTCTGTGCCTGGAATAGTGTACAGAGATCACCCGGAGTCTTCCTCCACCTGTAATGAGCTGGGCGTCGCGATATGACTTGAATACTGTTAAAGCGACGTTAAATTCCAAAATAAACAAACCAAATGGCTGAGTAGTTACGCTTGGGAATTGTCGATATATTCCGAGCGTGCGGGAGACTTCCGAGTAATTACGATTGAAAAATTAGGTGATCTCCTTTACACAAGCGCTTGGTTACATACTTACAAGCGTCGCTTACCATGTTACGAAAGCAGAAGCCTGAGAAGGTCACATTTGGTAAAATATATCTTTATTTTTCTCCCAAATCTCTTGTCCTTAACTCTTGAAGATTTAATTCCCATATATTTGCTCTTTTAAACTCAACAGACATACGCGTTGTTATTTGTCCATACATTAGGACGTCCCCATTTCACTTTCAACGTTCAATATTCAAGCCGGCTTGCGGTAGGTCAGTGGTTCTACCCGTGTGAGCTCTGTGTCTGAAATAGTGTACCGAGGTCCCCCGGGGTCTTCTTCCACCTGCAATTAGCTGGACGTCGCAATATGACTGAAATACTGTTAAAGCGACGTTAAATTACAAACAAACAAACAAAATACACTGACAGTGGGGGGCCTCCGTGGTTATAGTCATTGACTTGCAATATCTCAGCCCCTCAACGCTGTAGGTTCATATCCCGGTCTGGGCACTTTAGATTTTTCAAGTAAGGAAGCCTTCCAGCTGGCTTGTGGTAGGTCAGTGGTTCTATCTGGGTGTGTTTTGTGTCTGAAATAGTGTACAGAGGTCCCATGGGGTCTTCTTCCACCTGCAATTAGCTGGACGTCGCAATATGACTGAAATACTGTTAAAGCGACGTTAAATTCCAAATAAACAAACTGAAGTTCAATATTCTGATATTTTCATGTATTTGTTTTGTGCATGTAAAAGGAGAATGACAAAATGTAAAATAAGTTATGTCAGGTCTTATAAATAGGACTAGCATTATTATGTGTCTCGAGTAGGATTATTGATACAGCATTGTAAAGTATTATATATACTCAGCTACTGAAGATTAAGAGGCGATGTCATATAGACAGCTGTAACAACCGAGTCAATAACGAGGGCTCACACTTTGAAACTCGAGAAGCCCAGATTTAGAACAACATTTTGAACTATAAACCAGTTTTCCTCCCATGTGGTCAACATGATTTATGGTTTTGCTACCTGATATCCCAATACTGCCAGATTCCGGTCACAACCTCTTTTTGGTCGGCCCTGGAAAGGTTTGATATTTGACCTTATTTACCACGACACCCGAATGCGTGCACAGTATTTGTTTACAGTGACTTCTCCAAACGTCAGCATTGTGAAATTTGCGCAATAGGGAGATTAGAAATATAAAAATTGTAATAACTTACTCAAAAATACACAAAACAGGCTTTTTCCACTTATCCCAAATTTTCCCATCATGAACCATAATTTTTTTCTCAAAAGATTTTAATCACAGACCTTGCTTTATCTATGTCTGCTAAAATGGATATTTTCCAGGGCCTACATACATGCTGCCCATATGTTAAAAGTATACTGCTCTTAAAAAGTTACACATCAAAATATGACAATGCTTAAGTGTATAGTTCTTAATTGGAATTTAATGGGCAAGTGATGCTAAACTAATGCAACTATCATTTATAACTTTCATACCGCCTATTAGCTCAAGTGGGTGAGCGTCTGCTTTCAGTGCGGGAGGCCGCATGTTCGATCCCCGGCTGGGTCATACCAAAGACTTTAAAAAATGGTACTTATGGCTGACCTCCTTGATGCTCAGGATTTAGGGTTAGCATTACGACTGGTTTGTCGGTGTCAGGATAAAGTGACCGGCTGGGGTTCAGCCCTCATGTGTATCAGTGCTATACACTGGGCACGTTAAAGAACCATAGTTCTCTACAGAAGAGTTCTGTGGGTCCGCTTCCCTCTCTCGCTGGGACGTCCATTAGCCTTAGCTGGCAGAAAGTGAAGTAAATCAAACAAACATTTATAACTTTCATTATCATTTTTACCAGCAGAGGGTAATATGGACCATATGAGTTTATTATGACCCTGATGACTTGACTATACTTGTCTGTCAGAATGAAAGTTGTTTTGAGGGGAAGAGGGATTACTTTGCCCCAACTGCGACAATTCCCTCAGTGCAAATGAGCAGTAAACTTATAAAGTGTAACTGATAAATATGTTAAAACTGTTAAATACTGTTTATTTTGACTGAAATTGTTGAAAGTGTCTCCATTTATAAAGTTGACTACAATGGGATATGGTATGATGCTTTTCATGTTGTACAGTATTGATGTCATAAAGAGACAGAAAAGTGGCAGTAAAATTTTCTAAAACATGAAAATAGGTAATCCGTGTTTTCAATACGCTGCATTTTTATTTTTAAACATAACTTATCAAAATTATTGAATTAGTTAGATAAAATGATAATTTTTGTGACATCAGTACATACAATCAATAATGTTTATCTTCGTGTCACTTGCTACTGAAAAAAGCATTAGTTGATATGTTTTGCTACCAGACAGGTTTCGCCGCTAGATAATTCGCTACCCTATATAGATAACGCACGATGTATTAGTGTTTGTATTTGTGCCCAGTGGATTGAAATAATGAAAACTTGAAACTATTAGGAAAACGAGTAAAACTCATTAGATTGATAATATGAATTATTGATATTTTTTTTATTACCACATTTTTAAAGCACCCTTTTCATATGGAACATATGTTCAAAGGTGCTTTACATATTATCTCTTCCCTATTTTACATACTGTAGTTAACTCAGTTAACAATGTTTCATGCAAACAAGTTTACGGTATAATTACTTAAATTCTTCTACAAAATTAACTCACTCGTGAGTTTGTGTTTCACACCTGTAAAGAATTTAAGTTGTTAATCTATATAACTGATATTACTGATTGATTTATTACTCACGAACTTCAAACAATACTCATTGGTAGTTGGAATAAAATCCTTTGTAAATCTCGTAATAGTATTAGTTTTACTTGAGTACGAAATATATGGTTAGCAAAATGTTTACCCATTAGGTAGGGAATCATCAGGTGCAAAACTGTATGAGTTGCGAAACATCCATCATCTGGTCAACATATGTGGTACCAGCTTCCTCAGTATGTAATTGTTCCAGGAATGAAGAGCAGTTCAAATCCATTTTGTTTGGCATGCACAGAAAAGACAATATCAGTTATGTGATTAAACCATGTGCTGTCTGGAGACTGTGTATTATGACCATACACCATCCAGCTGGCTTGTGGTAGGTCGGTGGTTCTACCCGGGTGCACTCTGTGCCTGAAATAGTGTCAACATTTACTTCAAACAACATCTCCTCCTAAACAGCTTGGCCAACTTTAATAAAACTTTACAGAAATGTTCCTTAGTTGATCCTCTTTCAAAGTTTTTAAAAGAATTTGATTCCATGCAGAACTCTGGTTGCCATGGCAACAGAAAGAAAAACTTTAAAGATCTTCTCCTCCGAATCTAGAGGCCAGATTTGAACATAATTTGGCATACATGTACCTTGGATGACCCTCTACAAAGAATGTTCAAATTATATTGATCTGTTAAAAAACATGGCCGCCAGGGGGCAGAGTCAGTTTTCCTTATATGTATATAGTGA
>JAULCC010312353.1:0-11956 GCA_032358795.1 Nuttallia obscurata | reverse complement strand
TCATGAAACAGTTTTAGTCTGCCTAGATTTTGTGAACACTACTAACTTTAGTGTGACCTATATAACATTTTATGTAAATAATGTTAATCGTTTTTCAAAACAATTCTGTTATACATCATTCGTTTACGACGATATGAAATATAGTTAATTTTACTATTTCAAAGTGTACTATGCAAAATAAACATTTTGAGTAAAGGAACTTAGCTTCACCGACGATTGTACTAAATGGCGATTTATGATACACAGGGCATTTATTTAGAAAGCTCCTTAGAAAAAAATAAGGAAATGTCTCAGATTTCTAAATATTCTTTGTATTCATAGAATCTAATATAATGTAGTAAAAATGATAGAATTATATTACTAAGGTAAGACAAACTTATATAGAAAACCTGCTTATTAGTTAACTAATATTCAAGTAAAAAAACTTCTCCTTTAAGTGTCCTTAGGTTAAAAACTCCCCGAGAAGCTTTATGAATATGGGCCCAGATTATCAAATACGCTATACAAAGAAGAGTTTAAGATTTCAGTAGTAATGGACCAATATCTATTAATGTATCTTTTAATTTTGATCATTTTCCAGGCGTGATACGAGTGTGTTTTGTACTTTTTGTTAACAATGCGTTTCCTAATGTATTACAACTATACGCAACGGTATGTCATCTTTCCAACAATGTCCTGTCTCATGTTTCACCACAATTTATTGCGAGTAAACAGGCAAAACTAAAGTTATTTGCTGAGATGTTGCTAATGTATCACAATATTAAAGGGTCCTATGAATCCAAATGAACAATTATATTTTTACACCGCGTTTATTTAAATATTTCAGTGTCAATTTAAATACGAACATCCTAAAGGTTACTGTATAATATTTATGTCTGCTTTGACGCATTACTCTCATGATACTTTGTCACTATAACGTAAATGTTCCTTTTATAGCCCAGCTACATGTTCTCTTTATTGTAACAGGAACATATATTAATATTGTATTATTTACGTCAACGATTTCGATATGATTTGCCTAACAACGGTTTAAAGGTATCTATATCTGGATTTAATTACTCAATAAAACATATGTTTTCTAATGCAAGTAACAATGTTATGCGATCGAGATAGAGATTTGTAGTTTAACGGGTAGCAAATCCTGTAACAGAAATCCCTAGTTTTTGGAAAGTCTCCTTGTATTTTCCCCAGAACTTCGTATCGCTTTATTTTATGTGATAATTCCGAACTTTTCCAGGTTTTTACATACCTATGCTCAGAATTCGTAGCACCATAATCGCAATAAACATAGTCCACCTGTTAAAGTGTTTCTTCGTTAGTTTCTGGTCAGGGAAGTACTCCGACTATACCGTTATTACCAGTATCATATCTGAAATCAGTCTGTTTCCCATGATCTTGTGAAAAAAGAAACCTGCATTTGATTGTTTTATGACGGGCTGTCAAATTTACCTTGTTTCTTTGTACTGATTGATGATTTCAGGGTACGAGAAAACGGTGGGGGACTAGCTTTATCTATTTTTTTCTACGATAATCCAGGTTTATGCGAAGCCGGCCTAATCAAGCATATGATGGCACTTTGCCGGTATTGCTTGGTAAGGCCAAGGGTGATCCTTTCGGTAATTAACAATAACAAACAGATGCAAGCTGTGTATAAATAACTGAACAATTTTAATTTGAGATCCTTCACATATCTATCTCTTTTAGACGATATAAACCAAAAATCGTGATGTAAATAGATCAGGATAAATCAATAGTTGTTAAAAAGTTTGCAGTGTTCGTTTAATGGGTTATACTCTTCTAATATATTATTTATTATGTTAGCCTTCGTGACGTGTCTTGGTACACTAGATGCAACATTCATAAAACGACGAAAGAAAGAGTAAAATGTCATTTGGAAGACACAAACCTACACAACTCTGGATTAATGAATGTATTTTGTAAAAGAGGCCATTGCAAGTAAGACCTAGTCTAACGCTCATTAAATCTAAGGAATATCAGCAGATTATTCACGTTTTTGTTGTAGAAATACGGGTTTCTTTGTAGATATAAACTCTACAGAACAGTCAGCACACATTTACAAGAGGTATTATAAGCACTGACACCAGCCCTGTGTGCATTTAACTATCAATTTAACAAAATATGTATGGATTTACAGATCCCTACATGGTGCTAAAATCAGCCTTACAAAGATATACACAAACACTTTAAATGTCAAATATATCTGAATAAGAGCATAATTATTTCTTTTTAACGACATAATATTATCTAGATTGCGGCGGACAACGTACATGTCTAATGTTTCACAAAGAAGAAAATATAGCACTGACTTGCACTGACCCTGCAGTTAAAGAAGCCGAAACTGTTTCGTTGGCAAAACTTTTCTGTGGGCGTTATAAAAATAAAATTGCAGAGAATAATTGGATCATGTACAAGAGAATATAAAAAGTACATTTAGTTTACACGTTAACGACTGTTTCAAGAGAGTAATATAATTCTACAGGAAAAACTTGCTAATTGTAAGATTTGGATTGAGGTCGTAGAACAAGCATTTACATGAAACACTGGGTATTTTACACTTAATCGAACCAGGTCCCATGAATCAAATTAAGGCTTAAACACTATTTTCTTACCTATAAATTGCAGTTTCATGGATTGAATTAATAGGAAATACAAAGGGTCAATTTGTCAAAATAATAGTTATACTAATGAAAAACATAAGAGTTTTATGTAAAGTTTAAGACGTTTTTTTATTGTTTCATCGGTGGGTATCAGTTATTGAGGTGGACAATGTAAAACTATCTTTGTACTTGTATACGATCCTGTTTAATCCGTAATATATGATAAAGCAATTAATCGAAACATTATTGATAGATTAGTTTTGTATTTTATATCAAATGCGGCCTTGCATTATTCGCATTTTCCAATTTTGTTCATGTTTTCGGGTATATTTGATTTTTTCTGCTAGCGTTCTTTATAAATAATATGAACAGAAATGTAAGGTAAGCACGAAAGTGTCACATCGCTGAACATAACACGGCTTTGACAATCTGCTATGTTACATAATTTTGATTATTGCATGTGAGTTTCAAATACATAATCAGGTTTTTTTGGGGGGACAGAATAGATATAAAGAAAATTCAAAGAAGTCAAGGAAAATCAGTTTGCAATGTCTTCAATTCTTTGTCTCAATCCATAAAATGAAGTTCTTAATAATTTCCATTAGGGCCCGTCCTTCTTCAAAATCTGTATATTTTAAGTAGTGCACTCCGTTTGAATATAACCCATCTTCTAGTTGCTACGAAATGTCTAATTAGTAGATATTTGCGATTGAAATTACCGTAAAAATGAAAGTAGAAAAAATATATACACGTGACAAATTGCATAAATCAGCACATGATAGATATTTTTCTTGATATCAAACTAGAGCTGAATCGATGGCACGCCATCGCAAATCCCCCACCACGCAATGTTTCTCTAGCACGCTATCATTCTGTGAGGAGGTCATATACCGAATATGGAAGAAATCGGCCAAGCGGTTTAAGAGGATGAACAAATAAGGATAATGTTTGACCTCTTAATCCCGCCCAGGCCAACCCCTTGGGTCCGAGCAAAACAAAATGCTGCTTTTGCACGGCGCCATCATGCGAGAAGGTCATAAAGCAAATAATGAAAAAGTCGGTCTGGCGATTTAGGAGGAGATATAGTAACGGAGAGACGAACAGACAGACGGACAGACGCAGGCGATGTTTTTATACCCTCACTTGTTTGTACACAAATTGTGGGGATAACAAATCATATAAACAAACGTGTCCCGATTTCAAAGTGAGAAGTTGTTTACTCTTTTTTACCTCATCCCATCAAAACTAAGTATCTTTATACGTTTTAACAATATTTCTTGAGTTTTCCAGTTCATTTTTTCGTTCTTAACCTGTTATCTCGACGAAGAACAGATTTCACAAATTTAAATTATCTCCCTCTCCAGGATAATCAGATGCACACCTGTGGTTTGAAATTTTGTTATCATACGCTTAGGTGTGAATTGTATTAGCCTCTCATACTGCAATTTTACATTTTGCTTAAGATAAAAACTTAAGTATGTCCTGTTCCGTTCCGTTAATTCTTGTTCAACCCTAGTTTAGTTTATATTCATTCAAACAACAGTTTGCTTTATGGTAAAGGAGTTGCCTGTTTTCAGTTATGTTTATTTGCGATTATCTATCAGGCATCCATTAAATCCATGCTGTTTCTGTTTAATACAATTTCGCTTGTAAAGAGAATAAGACAAATATAACCCATATTTTACCGGTGACATCATAAGTCGACAAGATAATCAGGAAGTCGCGTCGCAGGGTACATATAATTAATGTTTCAGGATGTAAGGAAATCAGTTGTGTCACATCAATCTTCATTTAGCGTTCGAAAAGTTATGACCAATTGAAAAGCCAACGTTGAATAGTTTTGCATTATGAAGCCCCGCGACTTTGCTGAGGAACGATCAGCTCCTCTACCATTTGAATAACTGACTATGCACATGTTTACGTGGTACTGAGTAAATTAAATTAGATATTTCCCGCTTATATTAATTGATGCCGTTTAATTCTTTCAAAAATAACAGGTTGAGATTCAAACGACTTCGTTAACTAGACAATATGCCATACTAAATAACGTATATGAAGGGTATATTCAGTATACTGTATTAATCTATGACTTTATTACGCGTAATATGATAAGTATTACTTAATTTTTTTAATATGCTTCCAGTAAAGAAATGTAAGTATTAAATATACAATTCAATTTGATAAATATTATTTACAAAGATTTAATTCTTTACCACGTACACCGGGACGGAGTTTGTGAAAAAGTTTGCTTGAAATCTAAATTTTAAAAATTGAATATATATCTATTTAATTACTCTGAAGAAAAGATCTTTACAGCTTTGTTGTTCTAACATATTCTATTGACAAAGATAAATATTAATGTATTATTTACTATTTGAATTATGCAACTTTATGCCAAATGAAATATTTTATGATTTAGGATCAATTCAATTATAAGAGAAGACTTAGGATAATGATTTTTCCAGAAAAATATGACATTCTAGTCGAAATGAACAAACATAATTTAAACATAGAATACGACCTTTAGGATAAACAAAGCAAACTAATAATACTATCTTAAGATTGTTATAGAACATTATCCTAATAGATAGTCTAAGATTCGTTATAGAAATATGTGGCAAGAACATAAAAAATGTCGTTACCATACCCATTTTTTTAGTATGTCACTTTTTATCCCACGCAAAAAAATTGAACGCATTTTATATTTCTTTTCCAACATACCCTAGGCGCATAGGTCTTTGGTTTATCGCACTATTCCAAAAGAAATAGAAAAGACGCCATTTCAATAACCACTAATTGGTTTGTGGTTGCAAGTGACCCTAAACTTTTCCATGGCCCATGACATATAAACACAGATGAACGCTTTACGAGATAGAATCATAAAAATGAATAAGGGTCTAATAAATGCGGCATTTTTGTGATCCTTATTCCGTGACAGGTGTCATCTGAAACACGCGCTGTAGAGATTGTGGAACGAACAGGAGTAGAAAAGGGTTATGGAATTATGAAAAATGAGGCAAAACTTTTCCACAGATACACTTAGTAATAATGATGATCATAAAATAGATATTTGCCAGGGCTTGGTCTCATCAGCGTCAAGATTGAGCGCAAATGAAAAATAGGGCGGAAAGGAGGAAAAACACCGTAATGATGCAAAAAGTATTTCAGAGGCTTTTGATTAATTTTCTGGAAGGCGGCTCTTAGAAACATAATGGAATTGCCATGTTCACAGGGAAGGGGAGACTAAACATAAAAATATACAGCTTGTAAATGGTTTACATATTTTATGCACCTATGCCAAATGGCTCATCAGACTTTTATAATAAAACTGTTTTTAAAGCTGGTCTTGGGTCTGCTGGATATAACCCACATCTGGCATACCGCTAGAACCCGAGAACAGAAAGGTAAATATGTCATAAAAAAGTATCGTTTAAACAGATGGCGTTTTTGGAGTATTTTCTTAATTCATACAATCAAGAGAATGACTCTCGGATCTATAGATTTTTTGTTTTTAGGATCAATTAAATATTTTAGATTTTTCTCATCAATACTAAATGAGTTACTATTTTAAGCTCAAATCCTTATTCTTCTCAACGATCTGGATCACTTGTATCAAACAGTTTAGTTTTAAGGCAATATTGTATCCTGAACCTGGTTTTGAAAAGTTTTGTTTTCTTTAAGTCTGTGTAACGCATTCATCATTGTATGTTGTCAAACTGTTGTCAAATGGTTTAAAATATGTAGGAGTTTGTTTCGTCCTTTTTAAATAATACGGGATCATTTCACTAGCTGAAGAAACCACAGTTGTCAGGAGTGTGTGATGATATTTATTTTTAACCCCTTTACTGTCGGAAGCAATAACGCGCATGCGCAATATTTCGTCTGCCCCATTTTTTAACTTCACAAATTCACTCGGCGTCTCATCCGGATCCAAGCTGTTTGCATATGACTTAAAACTCGGGATAAGGCAGTGAAGGGGTTAATTAAGCAGTTTGTTCTTTTTGCAATATCAATCACGGAACCACATTTTGAATATGGAAAATAAGTTTAAGAACACCAACCCTTAAAATTCAAGGGAGAAAACATGTAAATAAACATAAAAATAGAGAGATATTGTTCTACAAGTGAGAGTTTCTGAGTCGAACCAGGGAAATAGGTAACCAGGACAGTGAACAGTAAGAAAAATCGCGTTATACGACGCATCTGTAACATAATATAATTTAAAATAAAGAACAGAATTCAATTAGAAAGTTATATTATTTTAATGAATCTGTATATAAAAGAACCTTAGTAATTAACCCATGACTCGAGTTTTTTTTTTCAATCATTCTTGATAATACTCATAAACATGAGCACAAAATGCAAATTTCACCGTTCATAGTTTTGCGATTGATTAAAACAGTAGCTTTATTTGAATAAAAAGGCTACAAGTGAAAATGAATTGAAATTTCAAATGAAATGAAATAACTGAAATAACGAAAATGTTACTGAACTGACTTCTAAGAGTATGCTCAATAATGTTTCAGGCCTTAATTGTATCAGCAGTTTCGAGTTTGTATCTTTGTCAAATTAGTTACAAAGAATACCTTGTGTTTCAAAGGTCGCATTTTCGAATCCAAGCTAGCCATGCTGCTTTCGTATGATGTGTTTGGCTTTGTTACGATATGATGTCTGCTTCTAACTGTTCATGAAGTGAGCAATATTTGAATTACTTTTGAAGAAGCTGATCATTACTTTCCATAAAGCCATAAACACTGTTAGGATAAATTACGGATTTTAAATGATGACAATATTAATGTGGAGTGTTATACCCACAAGTTCAAACAATGAAAACTAATTTTATCCGACTCAACATTATTAAAACATTATTAATATGTGAAATGTAAATATAAGAGGTAAACAATACATTACGTACATGGTCATTGTCAGCTTTTCTACAAGTTCTCTACGAAACAAACAACATTTTTTATATCCCAGTCGTTTTTTATTGTGAAATATGAAATAAAATATGTTTCAACTACACTATATCTATATATAAACCTCTAACACCCATTGTCATGTTAAATAGAACAAGAACATCCTATTTAGAAACAATAAAACAGTTGAATCAGAGACTACAGTAGACAAATGTTTATGTCATTAGTGACAATTGTTGTTTTCATTTTACGCTTTGTAAATTCTGACTTGCTGCAAACAGTAAGCACAGAATTAAGACTTCAACATAAAAAGCGGCTTCGTTTGTTTGGGATTTGTGTGTGTGTGTGTGTGTGTGTTTGTTTTGTTGTTGTTGTTGCTTTTTACAAAATATAAAGATGCCAGAAGCGAAGTCTGTAGAATTTAATAAAATGTAACTACGCGGCTAGAGATGATGCACAGAAAGATTAATACCGACTGTTGAAAGGAGAATGAAGGCTTGGTTTATTGATTTGAGTTACTTGCGAAATTCTTGATTACACATTACTGCCATGTACATCAAATACCGCGGCGTTCTACCTACCTAATGATTACCTTCTTTTATATCAGTTCTCGGAAATTTAGTCTTAATACATGCGAAGAGTTCCCTAGTTTTCGGATAATTGATACGAATTACAGGCATTTGATACCAACCACATTTTCACAAGAAAAACTTACAAGGAGAGGATAGCTTTTGGCGTCTTTCCACAGACAATGACATTTTACTGGTCAAGCTTTATCTTTCGACTATCATGTCCGTCTTTATCCTACGAAACAGCTAATTTTGGTTATAAGAAGGGTTATCTTATTTTGGTATTTACGGTAGAGAACATTGTTAAACTTGTTTCGGGATTTTTGTGAATAAATGTACTACCATTGGTTTATACTATACATTTTTTATTTCTTAACAAGTTCTACTAATACTGCTTAATCATAGACCATTTTATTTATATCACCAGCTGCAACAACGCCAAACTATACATGTAATCACAACAAAATATCACCATGGTGATAAACTTATTTAAACCCAATTATAAGAACAGTAACTTTTATCGTGATTCATTTCTAATATATCAATAAAGCTTCGTCATATTTCATAATATCACAAATTATAAAGTATTCAAAAATGCAATTAGTGTCAGGCATTGAAATTAGTAAATTGGTGCATATTTATACAGCTACATGGCATTAAAACTGACAAAAGAACAATGTAAATACGTAATGCAACTATGTCATATCAGATGTACATTTCAAACAACTGTATTCACAACAGTTCAACACAACTTGTTCATTTCCTTTTAATGAAATCATCTGTCTGTTCGAATTAATCAACAAACGTTTCAGGTGGCTGGTGACAATCAATATTACTCTGTCCCCATTAGTGTCAAAATATTATATTTCAAGATACAACCGTAGACTCCTAAAATATCATCACAAATAGAAAGTAATCATGGCACCAGACAATCTTTAATGCATACGGGAATTATATTTTTAAAACTATATTGGCAAGAGCATGTTCTAAGGCTCAGCTTATTGTGTTTTAATTCCCAGGGCCATATTCCAATGAATGTGTTATGTCAGAGCTGTGGTTTCAATTTCACCCTTTTGACCTACAAACATGTCACTTCATCTGTGTTTTGATTTCCCTAGACAACCACAAAAAGCCAGATACACGGTATCACAAATACGTTTTTACATAGGGCATGTCTGCTGAGGCGAAATAAAAAACATGCTCTCTCTAATTAGCCGAGCTGTTTCAGACTTTTTTTTTTTAAAAAAAAAAAAAGAGTACTGTAAATGATTATTGTATTGATTTATTTCTAAAACTGCCTTTTGTATAAACATACGTGTTCTGGGTTTAATCTAAATCTAGGACAAAATGCGTTAAAATATAATCAAGACAGATCTGAGTTGTGGTTATTGGTAGATATTAGTAAATTATATCAGGCGCTGCGCTTGTTAAATTTGTATAGATACCTATCTTTCTTTCAATCGGAATAGCGTAAGCTTTCTTGCTTTGTAGCTTTCTATGTAACTTTAACTTGATATTAATAGCTGCACATCTCTTTTGAGTAATTTAATGCAGTGTGCATTATTATGTTTCTATTGCCGTAAGTGAGTGTGAGAAAAAGTAAGATTATATTTTCAAAGCTATTGAGGTTGATTGTCTGTGTAAATATCTCGAAGACTATTACTATGAAGTTATTAAATGTACTGTTTAGCTATTGCTATAGACAATACTAGCAATGCGCCTACTATGTTTTACCCGATCTGCTCAGAACTTCCGGTGCGATATTTATCGTTAAAACATGTGTGATCGGTGTGAGCATTATTCATTTATGGTATTTTTTAGTCTCGCTTTCACTCGATTTTTGTGTGTTTTCTTATAAATTAGCCTTTATATGAAAAAAGCAGCTAAATGTTTAGAATTGCTAACGTTTAAACAATAGAAAAACGTTTCATATTTGGATGAACAAATTATCTTTCACTGGCTAAATATCTTTTACATTAAAGTTCCTGTGCCATTTTAAGTATGGAAGTTTAATGTAACACTAAATAATGACATTTACCGGCCTAGTTCTATATCAATTAGAGCGCCTCCTTTTAATTGATGAAATTGATTTTATTTTTTACCTTTTAATCCTTCTTGTTTTATTGTGTAACCTCAAGTTGTAATGTCAAGCAAACAGCTTGACATAAATCAAATCGAATCAGCGCATGCGCGAATCGATACCATATGTTAGAGAAAATGGTGTGGAGAGGAAGAAAAGCACAAAAGCACAACTAAATTTCTATTACTACTGAAATACCGGGCGGTAATACTCAAATGGAGTGTATCACTTTCGAATGAGTCTAAATTTTCTAAGTGGCACGGGACCTTAAAAATCTGATAAAATATGACACAGCTTCTTTTTTTTTCTTTCTTGTGAGTGATGCCGTCATTTTGCTGGTAAAAAAGAGAATATATAATCGACAAAAAAAAGATGTACAAAATCCGTAGGGGTTTAACGTCTTTCTGATATTCTTCCATATTTTTTGGTTTTGCTTCCGAGGCAAAATTTGGAATGCAGAGAATTTACACGAGAGTGCAAATTGGAACATAAAGTAAACTATAGGAATATTAATTAATTAATAGATAATTTTCCTGCTAAAGGTAATCCAACTAGAATGATACACTTGAAAGTGCATTATATTGATTCGATAGATATTGCAAAATCAATGACAAACTTGTAGACTCATTCCCGAAGCAATTGCCAACCTGCCAACATTTCCAAATATTTTATGCAAATACCAATATTTTTACCCAAATCAACCAAGAATTATTTCTCTGATTAGTATCCTGCGGTTGAAAGCACAACCATGTTCAATCAAATGTGTGTTTATAGAAATAAAGTGAAGATACTTCGCCAATTCATATTTGTTGCTAGAGTAAAGGAATCAATTTCGACAAACACATCAAATTAAGGTGGATTACATTGGAAGATGTACATCTTCTTAATTACATATTTACGTATCTTACGTCACATTGAACCCTTTGCCTTCTTATTTCGTCGCAGTGTTTTGTTATTTGCATAATGCAGCCATCAAAACGTCGAATATTTCAGGTATAAGTTCGTTGTAACAGTTTTTCAATTATACTTTCACTTTTTGGATACAATGTCGAAGCTCATTTACTATTACATTTTGCATAGTTGAAATGTGCTTTAATGCTTTGGCGAATTAAATTAACTGCACAGGACGTATGTATCCTTTTCCATTTATTTAAATATATATATACTTAGAAGAAAGCAGTCTGATCAAGGTACAATCGAATGTTGTTACGTTTGTCACAATATGTAAAAGATTTAAAATTGTTGCATAACGATTTATGTAATTTACAATACAGAGCCTAAATAAATAACCCAAATATAAGCTGACCAATCGAGGTATGTCCTGCTTGACTCCCAGTCTTGAAATAGAAATACAAACGACATTATCGATATTGCTTAAATAATCATATTCGTACTTTTTCAAAACAGCGTCCACAGCAGCACATGATCATTTCTAAATTACATAAAATCCAAATGAAAGGTCGATAATGAACTACTCCGTGCATAAGCAATGTTTTCAATTATCGTCACGGATAGACTGCAGGAAGCCTGGAACATTTTAAGATGATTAACCCTAAGCCTGCTGAAAAAATGTCGTCTGCTTAAACTGTCGTATGCCTGGATTCTAAAACTCATCGGTTTCGTCCAATATTTGGAGAACCAATTGGGCGAGTGTCAAACAGCTTGGATCCGGATTAGACGCCGAGTAAATCGGCGTCTAATCTGGATCCAAGCTGTTTGCAAAGTCTATCACGGTCGCGCGTAGCAGGCTAAGGGTTAAATTCCCCAAACCGC
>JAULCC010312242.1:0-10682 GCA_032358795.1 Nuttallia obscurata | reverse complement strand
GGTATGCATCTCATGATGTAATTATATTTATTTGTAGAATTCAGTGTGTACCACTTGTCTGAGTGTTGTTTATATTCCGCAGCTCGGTAGGTATGCATCTCATGATGTAATTATATTTATTTGTAGAATTCAGTGTGTACCACTTGTCTGAGTGTTGTTTATATTCTGCAGCTCGGAAGGTATTTTAGAAGCCCTCCATTTGTGGTGAAATGTCAGGGATGCATCTCATGATGTAATGATATTTATTTGTAGTATTCAATGTGTACCACTAAGCATGTGATGTCATCCGCCTGTGCAAATGTGTAAATGAGAACCTCCTATTATTTATGAGTGGTTCCAAAATATTTCTTGTTTGTTTTGACAGCATTCAGAATGTCAACAATGGTGTGCTTGTAAATACTCAATTTTAAGTTTATATGTTTCTTGTATTTATAGTAACATAGGAATCATTTTAAGCAATATACATCACATTTGACTTGCAAAAAAATATGGAAATTATTTCAATTTAGATCTTTATTATGTCTGGAAGTCACACTGGCTCACATTATATGGTAACTTTTCCAGCTTTTCACTTGGAGAAGGACCTCAGGCACTTCTGGGTAAAACCATTGGCCTTACACAAGCTAAAATATGTCAATTTCTGAATAGAATTGTATCTTGTGTCGCCAGAAGAATTTGTCTTAGAGTGCAATTTTGTAGGATTGATAATCAGTCTCTGAAGTTGTAGATATTGGGTTTTTTCAGAAGGAGCAGTGCGATGGCCCATAGTTAAAATGACAGTTTTGAAAGTCTCTCTATTTGACTGGCATTTTCTTTCTGATAGTAAGTGTGAAAGAGACAAAATTCTGGTTTTAACTACTTTTGGACAGAACTCTGATTTGAAAGTCAATAACTACCGATCATTAAGCATTTACACTTGAAAATTAATTTAGGTGTAAATGCTTAAGGATCAACAGTGAAAGATTCCAAAACAATCTACTAGTCCTTATTTATAAATTGGCTTTATTAATACTGAAATAAAATGAAAATTACTAACACAATCGCAAAGAATTTACTTGCTCTGCAAAAATGCTCATAAACCTGTAACAAAAGGGTCTGTGGAATTTTACCATCTTTATAATGCCAGCTATAATTTTGTTTGGATAAAAAGATACACTTGTGCTGGACATGAAGAATTTCGATTACCAATTAAAATGAACTTGGCAATAACACTTCAAGCCCAATTGTTAATGGGTGAAAATGTAATGGTTTTTAGTAAACAGGATGTAAGTATTTTGTTTCAGCAAAGAAAATGGAACAACTTGTCAATGAAATCCAGACAATAGATGGTGGAGATTATGATAGGCTTATACCTATGTATGACAAGCTTGGTGACCTTACAGCTGAGATAGGACTGTTTAAACAGGCAGTGGAATACTACAAGAAAATGGTGAGAATGTTTTTAGTAAAATATTATTGTACATGGACTTGTTGTTGTTATAAATGCTGATGTTTTTTGAAGTCTCATTCTATACTGTGTTGGAAAATATGCTTCATACAGATTATCTGATGTTGTATATTTCAAGGAAAAACACGTGTAAGTTTTATCCCATTGTAAAAGAGTGAAGGTATTATTAAACTGCAGAAGTGTGTTATACCAAATTTTTGTTAACTGATAATAAAACCTAAAATGATCATAAAATCTTAAGATAGGTGCTTGTTTCCTTATGATACTTTATTCTGGCTTATAGTGTACCTAATGTTGTTATTATTTGCATAAAATAGATAAAATATTTTTATGTTGAATAGAAATATTATTTAGTCTTTTAAGAGAGAAGAAAAATTACTTTTCTTAGTAGAAGAAACTTTATCAAAGCCAAACAGACAACATATATATGTAGAACTATTGGATGGATTTGAATTAAACTTATGACTGCCAGTTTTATCTATCAGTAATGCGACCCGGAAAATCTGCTTTTACTACATTTCTTCACCATGTTATATGCTACAGTTGTCAGCCAGTGAATCAGCAGGAAGAGAGACAAATGAGCTGGCAGTGATACATGTGTCAATAGCAGAAACACTGAAGGATGATAAACAGTATGAGCAGGCAATAGCTTACTACCAAAGAGAGATTGAGTGTCGGACAGACCAAGTACAGGTACATGGTATAGTAAAGAACAGAAGTATGAGTTATGTCCCTTATAATAAAAATGAGGTGCACAGACTTCAGAATTGTTTTTTCAGAATTCATGAATTAACATTTTTAGAATAAATAGTAAACTCCTACATTTAACTCCTAAATTTAATGAAATTTTCAGGCCTGTTTGTTTATTTAGTCTATTTGGAAGTAAATTTGACTCAATAAAAGCTCTGCTAAGGTACAGGTTGAGATATGTCTCTTATGGTAAAAATGAGGTTCACAAAATTCAACAACAGGTGTAATATATTCAGTGTTTAGTACACATATATGAGTTATGTCCCTTTAATATGATAGAAATAGGGTGAATAGACTCCAGGGGTCGTAGTCCAGTAGCATCTTAAGAGAGAGGGCTGTAACTAATGTTGTAAGAACATCTGTACATTTAAATGGAAATGAAATTATATGTTTCAACTAATCTAAACTACAGATATGTAACAGTTTGATAATTTATTGCAGACCTGTACAAATTTGACAGTAATTTATTGCAGATCTGTAACAGTTTGATAAGCATAGCACTGCTGCAAGAGCAGTGTGGTGTCCACTATAGGAAAATACAAACTTCCTATGTAGCTGCCTTCAATGCTGCCAAAAAGGGGAAACACCTCAAACTTCAGGTAAGCTTTCGTAAGACTTAACATAAAAACTGGGTAAAATACTGATATTTATAAAGAAATCTTTCTGATTGAAAAAAAATATCTTTTAAAAAAGTAAAAAGCTTTGGTCAAGTCACTTCATTTTGGTAATGAAACTATAAGATTTTGCTCTTCTTTTCCATTTGAAGTATTTATTTATAGCTCTTTGTTTTTGTGTGTTAATTATTTTATGTCTTAGATATCAAATTATTCACAGTGAATTCAACAGGAACAGGCCGCAGAGAGCAAAACTAGTTTAGAGTTGAGTTACACTTGCTACAAAATTCTTGTTGGAGTCGCTGTTTTTGTAGTATCTATGGTGGCTAATACAACATTTTGTTTTCTTGCTTGGTGCCCTGGAATGCAGAAAGACAAATTTTTCAGTTCTTAGATTGGAGGCAACAAGCTAAAAACCAAAGATTAGCAAAGGCACATGGAACTCGCAAATTCAGCCAGACTAAATTTAGAAGATACATTAAAAAGAAGTGAAATGCCCTTAATTGGTTGGGGAACACAATGGGAAAATAGTTATTTTCATACTCTGCAAGTTTTAGCAACACACAATCAGGAAATCTTCATTGTTTAGCTTAGCATGCCTGCCATGTAAAATATCATAATTATGAGTGTTTCTTTGTAGGTGCGATGCCTGAAGTACTTGATAGAAATATTCAAGTTGAACAAAGATAAGAAGTTGTTGGAGAAAGTAGAAGCCCAGTTGGCCCACATACGACAGAAGCACCAGCTGACAGACACAGACCTGGAGGAGGAGGACAGTCAGGAGGACACACAAGAGGACAATGACCTTGACACAGAGGAGGATGTTGTCATGTCTGACTTAACTGAATCAGGTAAAAAAATAATTATTGTTACAATTAATTGCTAAGCTTTTACACTACTATTAAGCATTGTTACATTGTTATTTCTTCTTTTAAACGCTGATGTACTTTAAAAACAGTAGAAGTTTCTCATTTAGTTGGTAATAAAAACCAGAGAGCCATTATATTAAAATAAGTACGAACTTTTCTATATTTTCTTAAATTCTTTTGTATGAACATTCTTTGTTGTCTGTGATGTATAATGACATACACCATTATCCATATGAACAGTACATGCCTATTGTGGAAAATCTTTGTAAATTTCTAACCTTTTTTATCGTACAAACTGCATATCAACGTCCAAATTCTTTTGAGTGTTTTAATCAAATATCTTACGAAAGATTTTCCCCGATTGGTAAGTACTCTTCGTAGGTATCATGGCAGCCATCATTTTATATCACAGACGACAACGAATGGAAGTTTGAAAGAATTTAAGAAAAATATAAGAACGTTTGTACAAAATTGATTAAAATGGTCCCCAGGTCAGATGGTGTGGTAGAACTTTTGCCTGTCAATTCAAGGGTAGCTGGTTCGATCCTCTCCTGGTCACTGTCTTTGTGATGAGTGACTTTTGTCATAGCAGTGGTAGGGTCACTCGTTATCCACCATAGTTTCACTTGATAAAGTATTTAGTTACTTGTTGAGACCTGGTTTGTACTTTCTACCCAGGAACCCAGGGTTGATTTACTTACAGCTTTGACTATCTTTAAGTAAGTAAAACAGGTTTGAAATTGGTGTAAAACACAAACAAGAAATGTAATCTTAATATTAAGAGAAATGGCAAAGGTCTGTGCTCTCACGCTATGGCAGTGGTTGGTCTATATATGTCTATCCTTTTAATATCCATATGCAAATGTATCGATGTGTGTAGGATATGGCAAACAGGTTTACTTTTGGTACTTGCATAGAATTGCAAATGCCTGAAAATCAACGATGCATTTTCATATTTTAACAGTTACTCTGAGAGTTTGCCATTGCTTAGTTCAAGCCCTAAATCCTGAAGTTTAGATTTGGAATCATGGAATTTTCCTTCTTTATTTTAAGATATCAGTAAAACTGTTCACTGGATCCTCAGAATTTTCAGGATAGTGAATTTGGTCTCTTTTTTTCTCAACTGTGTAACAGAAAATTAAAATATCTCATTTTTCATTGAAACTTTTATAAGAAGCCTTTTCATGTTAAACAGCTCATAAAGTTATCCCTGTGTTTTTGAACAGAGGATGAGGTGGAGAAAGTCACCAAGACAAGGACACTCAGAGCCGTACGACAAAGTGGATCCTACAGCAAGAAAGTCAAGGTACATAACATCAATGATTGTCACCCTTGTTGGAAGCAGATTTTTTTGTGACTGGAGCAATATCAGCATGTTGATGGGCATATTTTACCATTGATAGCTTTGCTGATTGTCATATTGAAACTGTTTATGATTGACCTGATATTGAAAATTTCTTTCTTAATCAAGTGAATTTTGCAACATTTTATGATATGATTTTAATTTAATTGGTATTAGATATGTAGACTGTGACCAAAATAAGAAAACCACATTTTTATTCAGATTTGTTAACATTCAATAAATAAATTGCATCTTTATACATTGCATCAAGAGAAACATATATGTGTAAATTAAGTTAGAAGGATTTCATGTTTAACTTCGAACAGCCCAAATGTTTTCATACCTTAATGAAAGTCTTAAAGATGTAATCTTTTCCTTACGTACAGAGGTCATTGCAAACATGCTGACAAAAAAGACATAAGGGGTCAAGTAGGGAGGAAAAAAATTCAGTATTGAAGGTAGTTGCAATAGAAATGAAGATATTATAAGATAAGTATGTAATGTCCTTTTTTCAATCGGGTAGAAGAACTGAAGATTCAGCCTAAACTTATTATTTAAGCACCATAAAGTTGAAAGCCTGTGGTTTGTAGAAACTTTCTAGTTTGTTTCCTGATTAGAATAAGTACTTGGTGTCTTATGAATGTCAGGAGAAAAGCCCTCTTCAAGACTTGAACCCACAACCTCCTGAACACGAGATAGACACCATATCCACTACGTCACTGCATCCGAATATAGTAATTTACCATTCATACAGTTGTAAATTAGATCTGTCATTTGTTATCTGTCGACTTCTAGCTCTATTTTACATCATACAGTTGACTGAGTTTGGGGAGACACCACTACACAAGGCTTGTATTGCAGGTAATTTAGAGAAGGTACAAAGTCTCATAGCTGAGGTAAGTCAAATCAAACTCTTGTTATTTCATACTTTCCCATTAAGCTATTATACAGTTAGGGAGAAAAATTGAATTTATTATAGCCCCACTACAATTAAATTTACTAGTCCTATGAGAGTCGGGGCAAATTTTCCAATTTTAAATGAAATTATCTGTAATATACACATTATCATATCCATGCCACACCTTATTTCTACAGCTTTTCTAAGAGCTTTTAGAAACATCATGGTCACATGATTAAACAGTTATGACTTTTATTGGGGTTTTGATGAATGGATTTTTATGTTGGAGTTACTGTGACTTATTTTTGAAACCACTAATGAACACTTCTGAGACCATAAGTACACATTTGAAATTATCTTCAAGAAAGCCTACTGCAAGCAGCTGTACAGTATAGGTGGTAAGTGAATAGCATAAATCAAATAAAATGTACATTTGTTATTAACCCTTGAAGTACTGAATCATACAGTGTACTCATCCATTTACTGTAAAATACAGTGGTTGTGGAATAAATCGCTATCAGTGATAGATATTGTGAATTATTTTACTAAGCATTTTATTGCATTTTATTGATAATTATTTTCACTCTTATTTATGGTTATTAGCTCACATGAGCCAGAGGCTCATGGTGAGCTTTAGTGACCGGCCTTTGTCAGTCGTATGTAAGTTGTCCATGAACATTTGCTCCAAACGACATCTCCTCCTAAACAGCTTGGGCCAATTTCAATAAAACTTTATACAAATGTTCCTTGTGTGGTTCTCTTTTAAAGTTGTTCAAAGAATTACATTCCATGTAGAACTCTGGTTGCCATTGCAACAGAGGGAAAAACCTTTAAAGATTTTCTTCTCCAAAACTTGTGGCCAGATTTGAAACTAATTTGGTCTAAATGTTCCTTGGGTGACCCTCTACAAAGATTGTTTAAATTATTTTGATCAGTAAAAATAATGGCTGCCAGGGGGGCGGAGTAATCTTTCCTTGTATATGTATATGGTGAAAACTTGAAAAAAATCTTTTTCTCCAAAACTAGTTGCCTGATTTGAAAATGATTTTAAATAAGTGGTTATTAGTTGACCTTCTACAAAGATTTTTCAGATTATTTTGATCAGTAAAAACAAATGGCCACCAGGGGGTGGAGTCAGTTTTACTTATATGTATATCATGAAAGTGATGAAGCCTTCCAGCTGGCTTGTGGTAGGTCGGTGGTTCTACCCGGGTGCGGTCTGTGCCTGAAATACTATGTACAGATTTCCCCTTGGGTCTTCCTCCACCTGTAATGAGCTGGACTTCGCAGTATGACTGAAATACTATTAAAGCAACATTAAATCAAAACAAAACTATAGTGAAAACTTAAAAAATCTTTCTTCTTCAAAACTTGTTGCCAGATTTGAAAATGATTTTGAATAAGTGTTCCTTAGTAGGCCCTATACAAAGATTGTTCAAATTATTTTGTCCAGTAAAAAAGCATGGCCACCAGGCGGCAGAGTCAGTTTTCCATACATGTATATATTGAAATCATAAATGCTAGAGCTAAGATGTTACCACTTATATATTTGTATTGGTAAACTTTCCTGTTATTTATTAAAAGATAGCTGCCACTTTCAAGTAAGCCCCTCCAGGGCCATCATGGCCCTTGTTTATCTCAACCGGCCAGAGAGCTTATGGCGTGGTGTGGTGTCCATGGTCCCTGCATGGGTGCGTGCATGCATCCATAAACAATTGTTTGTTCACATGACAAAGTCTTCAAATTCATACAATACAAAACATGAAATACAATACTTTGGTTTATTCATAATATAAGGCCTCTGGCCAAAATACATACAGTCATATACTTACTTTGAATAACAAAAGTTAACATATCATGTAATCTGCAAATATTTATATATATGTATATATACATAAGGCAGTGTATCAAGTTTGCATGTTGTCATTCCTTTAATTAAAAATTCAGCAAGGCAATAAATACTGTTTGGTCTCTTATCTGACATAAAGTCGACAAACAGCTGCTCAGAGGACATACATTGTTTCCAACATAGTTGTTAGATATCAATAAGAGCTCAGTTCCGTTCGAAAACCAGCCGGATCCACATATGCATGTCTGGTTTATGGCCCTTGAAAATGTCAAAATTGCTATTATACAGCTTATTTATGAGATAATCTTCATTTCCTTTCTGATCTTTACAAAACTGAATTATGACCCTAAAAATGTCAAAATTGCTTGTCAAAATTTCTATTTTGCGGCTTGTTTATGCGAAAAAGTCTGCATTTCTTTTTCGATCTTTACCAAATTTATTCAGTAGTTAGATATTTTACTTTACAGTAATTACATATTTATGAGAGCTCGTTTCCTTTTGAAAATCAAGTAGACTTGCTTATCCATTTTCCCTTTGTTGCCACTACATGCTCTTACTTGGAAATTGCCTATAGAACTATGTCAGTAGAGCATAGACCCTCATGGGCCTCTTGTTTTATTATGAAGCAAAAATGCTAAGGGATGTTAGAATTCTTGACTTTGTTTGCACAATTGTGATTTAAAATGTTTGGAACATTACCAATTCAGTAATTAAAAACTAGAATAGATATGTGTTAATATTAGTTAAGGGTTGTACTAAGAGTTATTGTTTGATATTCACTCACATAACATCATTTTCTGTACAGGGTCATCCTCTGAATGTCCAGGACAACAATGGCTGGACACCACTCCATGAGGCAGCCAACAACAACCACTATGAGGTGACAGAGTACCTTTTAAAGCACGGGGCTGATATTGACCACAGGGGAGGGAAGGGCTGTGACGGACTAACCCCTCTGATAGATGCAGCCAGCGCTGGCAATTTTGACATCATGATACTTCTCATAGAAAAAGGAGCAAATGTTCATGCTAAAGATGACCATGTAAATGTTACTGAACTTATCAACTTAATGACATGTTCTGTAATCAGTCTCATATAGATTTAATCTAATACTTTGCTTATATGCTTAAAGGCTTATAAAAGCCCAAATCACAATAATTTGATTCTTATTTGCAACTGAAATGAGGTGTATATCTCAATATTTGGTCTCTAAAGATATTTCCTATGCTAGTGTAAATACAAGAAACACATAAACAAATTTTAAATTGAGTATTTATTAGCACATCATTGTTGAAATTCTGAACACTGTCAAAACAAAACAAATTCCCTCATATATAATCTGAGGTTGCTCATTTACACAGTATATGCACATATGTGGATGACATTACACACATGATGGTACACATTGAATACTACAAGTTGATTAAATCACATCACGAGACGCATTTGTGAATTTTAGCCAGGAAATTTAAATCAGAAATAAACATTGATCTATCGATTTCAAATAGTGGATGGTGTTTTAAATAGTAAACTACACTAAGTAGGAACTAAATAAGGCAATTTTAAGCCATTTTTGAGCTTTATAATGGTCTTAACGCTTGTTTGTATCTGAATACATTACATACAAGGTAACCTCTGTCTGACTGTATATATTTAAATATTCATGAGCAGATGCTTAGTGTTCTAAGATAGCTTATCAGTTCCGCATGGTGGATTATGTAAAATTTTCATATTTGTATAAACTGACTAAAACATGAATTGTGTTGGGGTTTTTTAAATTTTTTATATTTGACTCAGAAATAGTTATCACCTGTTTATCAGTATGAATTGTAAATTGAAATAAAAAATCTGTACTTGTAATGAACTAAGAAGTGTTTTGTATTGCAGTGTAAATGGAAGGCAGCAAAAGTACATTAAAATTTTCTAATGACTTTTGTTTTTGCTTCAGCAACTGAGTGCTATAGATCACTTGATTACCTATAAAGAGAATAGCGGAGAACTAGACCAAGAGTCTGAGATCAAGTATAGAAATGTGGTACAGCTACTGAGGGAGAGAAATCCAGGGTATAGGAGTAAGTTTTGCTGTTTACATTTACACAGTTATTTGTTAATTTGGAGATCTTTACACAGTTTTAAAACTTATTGTGTCACCCATTTTATACATAAGGATCTCTTTGTTTGTCAGTCCATATATCTGTCCATCACAAAAATGTTGGCTATGACTTGGTCATTTTTTAATATTTCTTCATTATATTTCACTTTATATACTTCAATGAAAATGTTTCTCATGCAGGCCATGTCTATAGATCAGGGTTGTGTTTGACAGAGTTATGACCCTTTTTAGCTCTACTGGCCCTGTTCACAAAGCATTTTACAGCCCAGCTGAGTTTGAGAATGAAACTTTATCTTGATGTGTTAAAGTTCAAAATGAATATGTTAAATATTAATCATTAGTCTCAATAAGAAAGCTATCTTGTTGCCAAAAATAAATCTGAAAACAATTTCAATCTCAAACTCAGCTGAGACTGAAAATGCTTTGTGAATACAAGGTCTGGCAAAGAGCTAGAAGAGCTTAAAGGATGTGTGTTACTAGCTGTTTTAAATTCAATGTAAAATTTATTTTGCCATATGATAAATACATGATGTAACTATTTTGATGAGAAACTATAGTCAAATGAATAAAATCTGATCTGTTTTACAGAGCTCTGTCTTGGGCTAAAATCTAAAGAAAAGTCACTTTAACCTTTGTCAAATTTAGAGAAAAATCATGAATTTTTAAAGATAAGTGATATGACTGATGAAGAAATAATTTTTCAGTACCCTCTGAATCTTTTACTATATAAATCTTTTACTATATAAATCTTTTATATATAAATATATATATATAAAATATATAAATTATATATAAATATA